>PQWD01004902.1:59793-146151 GCA_019425675.1 Leucinodes orbonalis | reverse complement strand
TGTCCGCGTGCAGTCAGCCAAATCACCACAGGACCCGCAGGTGAACGACTAGGTATGTACACCCTTTACGGGTAGGCTCGTGCCCCTCGATGGGGACGTTTAGTGGGCTGATGCTAATACAGCAACTTATTTCAATGAAATTAACCCGACAGAAACTATGTTGTGTAAACTCGTGTACTGTAGTTTCATATAAACGTTTATTACAAATTCAGAAAACACGTGTGCGTCAGGATCGCGGATGTGCTGTTTTTGAAATTTGAAAATTTGCCTAAACATAATTAAATGTTATGTTACGCATAGATATAGATTTTCAGAAAAAATACACAAAGGATAGCGAACATCGGAAATCAAGCTCGCAATTCCGTTACTCCTCAATGGAGCTCTTGTTAAAATAACGTCCAAATATAAGTGTCATGAAAAAACTTAAGTATCATTAATAAACATTGGCCCTCAGTTGAGAAATTTCCAAGACAATAACAATCATCTCACCCTACAATGTGGCGACAAACCGCAAACAAAGTGCCTAGTCACGCTCACCCGATAAATTATAATAAAAATTACCCGCAAAACGGGGAGTTTCCCCGGGGAAAAAATTAGCAGGTGAGGACGAGTAATGGGGAAACTTCGGATCGCCAATTTAGATATTCAAATTGCGTTCGGTTCATTTTGCGGGAAGGCACTGATAGGGAATATGAAGTGGGCATTGTTCGGGGGAGCCGCCCCGTTGTAGATTGTTGGGGAATTTTTCAACATTACTGTGGCAACTCCGAAATGCCGTCGAAGCTACATAAATGGCATCACTCGTAGACGTGTAAGGTTAAAAGAACATTGTTTTTAAAAATTGGACTTTTTGAAGGAATACGTCAATTAAAAAATAATACTTTCAGTATTATGAAAATATCCAAAAATAGCTCGATCCCCGGGCAGTACAAACATTTGTGTGCATGAACATGTATGTTTGTAATAGTCTGGTGGTTTTCTATGTTAATATATATGTTTGACGAAATATCCAAAAATAGCTCGATCCCCGGGCAGTACAAACATTTGTGTGCATGAACATGTATGTTTGTAATAGTCTGGGTGTTTTCTATGTATAATACATATGTATTTACATATATATATATATATAGCGCTTAACTTGGGGCTAGATGGCGCTGTGTGATTGTCAGTGGATATTTTTTTATTTATTCTGATAAATTATGTGCCTGTATAACAAAAGAAGAATATATAATTTAAATTAGAACATAACATAAATAAGATTATACTGCGTAGTAGAAAATAAAATGAGAAACACCAAAAATATTGAGCCCGCTAAATATTGCGAACGTTCAAAATTTAATAGGTCTCATGTTTCACTATGCTGCTTCATTAAGATTTAACGAAGGGCGAAAGAATCTTAACATTAACTAAGGGGATTTTTCGCTTATTCCTTACTTTATTTTTAAATCGTAATTCCCTAAATTGGAGCCTCGTCTCATACCTACATTAAGTTATTGAAAACACACACACACATAGAGGAACAATATATTGTTCACACAGATATATTGTTCCTATTATATAAAACAGATTTAATCTTACATTAGCTGGTTTCAATTCATTAATGTATATACCATGTATAAAAATGTGTGTATCCATATATAAGTTGGGTCCTGTAGCTGTAGTAAAAATAACATTAGGTATGTGTAATAAATTCACGGTCCTTATATAACTTTGCAGGCTTCGGCGATGTTTTCCACTGGTAACTTCTTTTTATTGGTTAACTTTGTTATAGAATATGGGGGACAACGATGTTATGAATCTTCGATATTTTGACACATTTTCCCAACTAAATATATATTTATACGACTGGTTTTTTATGCCCTAAGTGAACGGACGGTCAGTACCCTCACCTGGTGGTAGGTGATACGCCTGACCACGATAAATTCAATTCAGTAGGTTGTCATTATTTTTCCGTCAACACTACTCTGCGGCCATCACCTGAGACAACAGATGTTAGGTCTCGTATACCCGGTAATTTTACTAGCTACAGTGCCCTCATCCGAACACGGCAGTGCAATACACTCCTATTTTACGGGACGATATCTGACACGGTGGTACCTACCTAGACGACTCAGTATAATCAATAACTCAGTAGTAATTATTTGAATGAAGATATTTTGAGTTTGAGTTTTGTGGTCACCACAAAGTAAGGACCTAATTATTAAACTTTGTTTAATAATTAGGTCCTTAAAACTAATAAAACACAGCTTAAACAACTAATAATTAAGTCCCTACCTGTGAACGCGAAAGCAAGCTAAGGCAAATCGATGAGAATATTATACGATTATAAGATTATGGAGTGGAGTGGAGACCGCGTCTCGGCAAGCGTAGCGTAGGACGCCCTCCGGCCCGATGGACCGACGACTTGCGAAAGGTCGCTGGTGGAGGCTGGATGAGGAAAGCGGAGGACCGGGATATCTGGCGCGAAATGGGGGAGACCTATGTCCAGCAGTGGACTGCGATAGGTTGAATAGGAAGATTATAACCCTATAAGCTACAAAATAATGCAAGTTGTGTATGACATGTTAATAATTTCAACTTTTTTTTGTATTGTTTCAACTATTTTTAAATCTCGCCGCACCATTTTGTTTTCTTTCTGCATGCCCAAAGGTTAACTGGTAAGTAAGTTCGCCTTTGTACATTTTGTATGGTGGGCATTAAAGTTTAAATCACTACATAGTATAAAACAAAGTTGCTTTTTCTGTCCCCATTTCCCTATTTGCGCTCAAATCTTTAAAAGTACGCAATGGATTTTGATGCGTTTTTTAATAGGTAGAGTGATTCAAGAGGAAGGTTTATATGTTTCAATGAAGCCGTTATAAACTAGGGAAATTCCGTTAATTATTTCATTTTTGCCGCTTACTTTGCAAACTTAGGCTGAATAATTTCACAAGAAAACACGTGCGTTGGCGTTCAAGAGCTGAACATAATAAATCACAAATTAATTGTGCCAACTCAACGCATCCAGTAGGCCAACCCTTGCCAAGAAAACGAACAGTGAGTTACTCTGAAAGATATTTAGTTGCGAAACTATCGTTGCAGAGCGAGTAAACGTCTCTTTACTTGGAAATGAACTTTAAACGGTTAATAGATGGGATTCATCTTATCATTGAGATCCCTTATATCAAAAGGGAGAAGAAACCGAGTTCATGACATTATTTCTTAATTATGGCCCGGCGCATCTTAAGTTATGATTTATAAGCGGCGACAGAAAGAATTAAAGGTAACTGAATAACTTTTCGACTGACATTCGTAAGGTGACTGAAACATCTATATCTTAAAACTAAACTTTCTTTACGGATAATAAAATTATGATTAAACTAAGTGATATTAGTACAATAGTTACATCGACTCTATCGTTGTTATCAAAGTAAAATACGTTAAATATTTGACAGGGAATAAATAATATACCAAGGCCGGCTTACAAATTGCTGCACCTGGACAAAAAAAGGAATATTATTATTTTCAGAAATGAATTTCATATCTTCAATAAGAAAATCAATAATTTTATTTTGATTTATTGGTTAATATGATTAATACAACAAGTACATACCTACCATATTTTTATTTTAAACAATGCGCGATTTGATTTTCTTGGATTATCTTAAATTAAAGATATGGGGGAATCAGATAACGGGGCAAAAAATGTGTTTCACTTTTTTTATTTTGCCACCCTGGTCACTAGCCCCGACTGCCCCTAGTCTAAATCTACCACTTTATAATACGCTACTACAACACGAGTATATTAACTCGTATAGTAATAGCTTCATTTGACATTCATAAGTGGTATTTAATGAACTTAATTGAATAAAGACTTTTTGAATTGATTTTAATTGCACATTTCTTCATAGTATAATTCATCAAGACTCTGAAAGACTGGCGTTAAATTCATCGTTATACAAGTCACTGGTCCAAAGCCTCTAGTTCCCTATCTAAGTATAAGCGAAATTGTTCAAAGTTTGATGAATTAATTTCGAATAGTTCGCGAATAGCGCCCAGCAACTGTTCGCCAACTTTCAAGTTCGCACAACTTTTTGCGACAGGCCTAACTCAGTTGCGCCGAATGTTTGAGTTCGCTGCAATTGGACGAGCGCCGAGTGACGCTTATACCCGTAGTGATGGGACTACACTCGAGTAATGCTACGTTACCTATTATCATTATCATCAGCACATTATACGTCCTCACGGCATGAGCCTACCCGTATAATGTGTAAAGACCTTAGTCGTCAACGCGGGCCCAGTGCGGATTGACCGACTTCACGCAAAACCTCTTGAATTTCTTCGTAGACGTACGCAAAAACTTGCGTACGCCTACGTGAGTAATCACTCACGATGATTTCCAACGCAAGAACGCACACCAATGAGCCACAAACGCTTCTATTATAATTATACTGGTAAGTATTTGTTCCGTCGTCTAGATGATAGCGTTCATTCAGCTGCGTGACTAGGTAGGTTCAAATCTTGCGGGGAAACTTTGTGCCAATATAGGATATTGGCACAAAGTTCAACTAGGAGTTTTCGGACAAAGGGAGTTTGTCCGAAAATATATATATTTCGTGCTTCTTTTAAAGTGCTGTATTTGTTATACCAAAGTAAAAAATTAATTTCGCGCAGTGCCATTTGTACCAAATGAAAATAATTGTGCATAATTTGGATACTGTATAAATTATACTTTATAAAAAAGTAATCGTCAAATTAAGAACTGCTTATATAGCGCAATAATAACATTAGATATTTTAAAAATTTTAGAGCGTCGGTGGCTCAATGGTGTGGACTGTTGCCCTCCTACCGGTAGGACTGATGTTCAAATCCCGCCAAGTACCTGTGTTTGTGATTTTTTGAAAATATATGTACGTTATCCGACGCTCTTACGGTGAAGGGAAACATCGTGAGGAAACCTGCGCACGTCTGCGAAGAGATCCAAAGGTTGTGCGTGAAATTGTCCAACCCGCACAGGGCCCGCGTGGACGACTAAGGCCTAATCACCCTATACGGGTAGGCTCGTGCCCCTCGGTGGGGACGTTTAATGAGCTGATGATGACGATATTTTAAAAAATATATCAACAATACTCGGATACCGTATCACTAGCTTGGGACATCACTAGCCGCTCAGCACTTAGTTACTAGCATGTCACGCCACATTATGAACAAGTTTATTTAACGTGTAATGAAGATTATTTTTGACACTTATTTTAACAAAAGTTTAATGTACAGATAACAATAACATTATCCATACTAATAAAGAAAATTGGAGTGTTTTTGTAACATTAAAATAAACGCGTTTACTACATGTATACCGTAATTTATAATTAATAAAAAAATAAATAATTAACGGTACTTGTAACTTTTTTACAATTTTTATCTCTTTGTCTGTTGGTTTCGACTAATCTTTTGAACGACTGGACCGATTTTGACGGGTTTTCTCTAGCATGTTTTTGTAAAGACCTCACCACAGATTCATTTAAAATTCAATATTGTATTAAATTATTTAACTGTTTGATCGAAAAATATTATCTCGAGTCCCACAGTCCTTCGAAGTCACGTTACAGATGTTAGGTCTCATATGCCCGGTAATTTCACTAGCTATAGTGCCCTCATCCCGATACACAGAAGTACCAACACTTCTATTTTACGGGACGATATCTGGCACTGCGGTGGTACCTACCAAGACGACTCAATACCGAGTCTACCGCCTAGTAGATCTGCTTTCCACCGTTCAAATTTCAAGGGTCCGCAAAAACCTGATGCATCCTAAACCGTCACAGATCACGTTTAAGCCGCGCGTATGTATGACCGCGTGCCGGCCATAAACAACAATAGTTTTACGGCGTAAATTCTCGTTTGTACGCCGTACGAGCGCCAGTATTTCATAATTCCTCCATTGAACCATGATATATATCCGGACTTGAGAAGTTTAAGGGCATTTTGTTGTAAACTGGACATTCAAACTAAGTGTACATTTATATTATACACTGACGGTGTTACCCGTGGTAAAAAATATTCTCCCGTAGGAAAACGTAGGCTATATTTAACATATATTAGCTAACTTTGTTCCAAATTTTATTAAACTTTTTACAGTTAAGTCGTCGCGTGAGATGCGCGCATTACTGGATAAAGATCTACCTATCTTTTTTGGAATATTATTATTTTTTTAAAAGAAAAGTCTTTTCCAATTTTAGAAATATATAAGTTTATCCGATATTTATACGGTGGAGGTGAACATTGTGAGGAAACCTGCGCACGCTTACGAATTGATTCAAAGGATGTGCCTGAAATCGCCCAATCGGCATTGGGCCTGCGTTGACGTCTACGAACCTTTTCAGGCAGATTGACACTTACACTTGTAACAAAAAAACCAAACAGGTAGTTAATATGTGCCTAATTTTTTTTACCACAAACGACATGATACAATGAAACAAAGAAATGAAAGTCAGGTTCTAGGGCCTGTATTACGGGTCATCAGGTCAACCTGATTACAAAACAAGGGTAAACAGGTTGTACTTAAACATGATTATCGAGTATATTGATTTTAACAACTTTTTTATTCATATTGGTACCGCAAAACTATCTCGTTTTGTTTATGATGTTCTTAGCTGAAACCAAACAGCGAGCTTCTAGCATTTTATGTAATAAGTCTCCAGGGACTAGTTATCCGCCCTTTCCCTTACGCACGCTTACCCAAGGGCCAGCAAGTTATTTACCCTTCTCATGATAAACATAATGAAATACTCTCGTAAAATAGACAAAAGGGTTTGTGATACTGTACGCCCTATATGCGATAGCCGCTTATATAACGTTACGTATGCCATAAACTAACTTTTTATAGCTATTCGGGCATCTGTTTTGTTTTTGGGAATAAAATAAATGATTATTTCTGTTTTGGCAATTCCTTCATTATTCAAGCATCATGCAAGCCATGTATGCATCTTAATCGAATAAAGACAAATGAAAAGAACAAGGGCACCCAAAAATATAGTGACTAGCAACAATTCTGACGACCGGATATGTGTAATGGTCGAGACTTCGGCTACTATACCAAGGGTTCCGAATTCGATCCCCGGGCAGTACAAACATTTGTGTGCATGAAGGTAAGAAATGTCCCAAACCATTTGGTGAGCGAACTGACCATCCCAATCACTTAAAACATAAAAAACACGCAGCAAATAAATAAATAAATCGTACCGACACCGCTCGTATCGTAAAACACAATTTATTATAGTTTAAATAATAAAACACATTCGGACCAATAACAAACAATAACACTGAGCCATTCATTGCAATAATTGAAACGGAAAACTGCAATCTTTCGGATTGGATATCGCAGGCTCATAAAGCTGCACCAATAAAATGGCAGCAACAGTTGCACAAATATAGACAATGGTTATATAAATTACAGCCCGTGAACTGAACGACAGAGATTTGCTTGTGCCAGAACGCTGTGGATACGGAACATACAGGCGCTTATTGCGAGCGGACACACTGAATGTGAGAAATCCACGTTTCGGCACTAATGGGCTGACTGGGATGCGATATCATTTAACACCTAGTGATCAGCTTGCAGACACGCGTTAAGAATGCGATGGATTTAGTTAAAATCTTCGTACTTGAATAACCTCCTCAAATAAAGAGCATTTGACGACATATTAGATCCTTGCAAATACCAATGTGCCCTAAACTTATAGCTAACATATGATCTGCAGTAACATAGTCCATATTGAGCATATAACGAATCAGGTCATGGCAGATTATGGTTCAAATGAGAAAAAATTCAAGTAAAGAGAGAGCAAAATGTTATATGGCAAGTGGTGTTGCAGTGGTGTATTTTCATCATATGATTTCAACGCTGCGAGAACTTGTGAACATAACTCTATTCCAACAATTTTAACAAAGAAATTAATCAAAAATTAAAGTGTTTAAAGTCAATAAACATTGATTCAAAATCCTTGGAGATTACTTATGAATATAAAAAAACACTAGTTTAGACCGTTTCCTTCTACTGAGAGAAACCCATTCACGTCGTTTCCGTGATACAGATACCTTAACAATTATCCGTCTAGCGTGCCCGCGCGTTATTCCATCTCGTATGTTTCCACCAAGTTTGGCCGCCAAACGGCACCCCGCGGTTGCCTGTAAAAAGTGGCTCGTAATTAAATCGGTGCTTGCCAAGAAACTGTCAATATCCGTAGGCAGCAACCGGCGGCCATTATGAGTTGGCAGGTCGGCGGCGAGTGGACAAATTGCATTCTATCTGCAACAATTGGCTGGAGCATGCCCGCTATTTGTTAGCGGTTGCCTTTCGCTCGATTTCTATTTAATATGGTTTATACAATACGGGAAGAGTTTGCTGTAATATAGATACTGTTTGCTATATTAAAGGCTCGATGACGTAGCGGTTGACCGATCACTAGTGAAACTAAAGGGTATATGAGACCACACATCTGTCGTCGCGAGTGACTAATTCAGGGTGTTATTAACGGTTACTTATTCTTTCTCTCTTTAAACATTTTGGAGTCCACTGCTGGAAATAGATCTTCCTCTTTTTGCGCCAGATATCCTGTCTTTCCTCATCCAGCCTTCACCTGCGACCTTTCGCAAGTCGTCGGTCCATTGGCCGGTGCCAGATATCGGGACGATATCTGGCACTGCGGTGGTACTACCTAGACGACTCAATACCGAGTCTACCGCCTAGTAGATCTGCTTTCCACCCTTCAAATTTCAAGGTCCGCAAAAACCTGATGCATCCTAAACCGTCACAGATCACGTTTAAGCCGCGCGTATGTATGACCGCGTGCCGGCCATAAACAACAATAGTTTTACGGCGTAAATTCTCGTTTGTACGCCGTACGAGCGCCAGTATTTCATAATTCCTCCATTGAACCATGATATATATCCGGACTTGAGAAGTTTAAGGGCATTTTGTTGTAAACTGGACATTCAAACTAAGTGTACATTTATATTATACACTGACGGTGTTACCCGTGGTAAAAAATATTCTCCCGTAGGAAAACGTAGGCTATATTTAACATATATTAGCTAACTTTGATCCAAATTTTATTAAACTTTTTACAGTTAAGGCTTCGCGTGAGATGCGCGCATTACTGGATAAAGATCTACCTATCTTTTTTGGAATATTATTATTTTTTTAAAAGAAAAGTCTTTTCTAATTTTAGAAATATATAAGTTTATCCGATATTTATACGGTGGAGGTTGTGTGAGGAAACCTGCGCACGCTTACGAATTGATTCAAGGATGTGCCTGAATCGCCCAATCGGCATTGGGCCTGCGTTGACGTCTACGAACCTTTTCAGGCAGATTGACACTTACACTTGTAACAAAAAAACCAAACAGGTAGTTACTATGTGCCTAATTTTTTTTACCACACATCATGTCGTATGATACAATGAAACAAAGAAATGAAAGTCAGGTTCTAGGGCCTGTATTACGGGTCATCAGGTCAACCTGATTACAAAACAAGGGTAAACAGGTTGCACGCTTAAACATGATTATCGAGTATATTGATTTTAACAACTTTTTTATTCATATTGGAAATGGTACCGCAAAACTATCTCGTTTTGTTTATGATGTTCTTAGCTGAAACCAAACAGCGAGCTTCTAGCATTTTATGTAATAAGTCTCCAGGGACTAGTTATCCGCCCTTTCCCTTACGCACGCTTACCCAAGGGCCAGCAAGTTATTTACCCTTCTCATGATAAACATAATGAAATACTCTCGTAAAATAGACAAAAGGGTTTGTGATACTGTACGCCCTATATGCGATAGCCGCTTATATAACGTTACGTATGCCATAAACTAACTTTTTATAGCTATTCGGGCATCTGTTTTGTTTTTGGGAATAAAAAAATGATTATTCTGTTTTGGCAATTCCTTCATTATTCAAGCATCATGCAAGCCATGTATGCATCTTAATCGAATAAAGACAAATGAAAAGAACAAGGGCACCCAAAAATAGTGACTAGCAACAATTCTGACGACCGGATATGTAATGGTCGAGACTTCGGCTACTATACCAAGGGTTCCGAATTCGATCCCGGGCAGTAAAACATTTGTGTGCATGAAGGTAAGAAATGTCCCAAACCATTTGGTGAGCGAACTGACCATCCCAATCACTTAAAACATAAAAAACACGCAGCAAATAAATAAATAAATCGTACCGACACCGCTCGTATCGTAAAACACAATTTATTATAGTTTAAATAATAAAACACATTCGGACCAATAACAAACAATAATACTGAGCCATTCATTGCAATAATTGAAACGGAAAACTGCAATCTTTCGGATTGGATATCGCAGGCTCATAAAGCTGCACCAATAAAATGGCAGCAACAGTTGCACAAATATAGACAATGGTTTATAAATTACAGCCGTGAACTGAACGACAGGATTTGCTTGTGCCAGAACGCTGTGATACGGAACATACAGGCGCTATTGCGAGCGGACACACTGAATGTGAGAAATCCACGTTTCGGCACTATTGGGCTGACTGGGATGCGATATCATTTAACACCTAGTGATCAGCTTGCAAACTTTTGAAATAAAAACAAAATTACACGCGTTAAGAATGCGATGGAATTTAGTTAAAATCTTCGTGGTTGAATAACCTCCTCAAATGAAGAGCATTTCACGAGATATTAGATCCTTGCAAATACCAATGTGCCCTAAACTTATATAGCTAACATATGATCTGCAGTAACATAGTCCATATTGAGCATATAACGAATCAGGTCATGGCAGATTATGGTTCAAATGAGAAAAAATTCAAGTAAAGAGAGAGCAAAATATGATATGGCAAGTGGTGTCGCTATTTTCATCATATGATTTCGACGCTGCGAGAACTTGTGAACATAACTCTATTCCAACAATTTTAACAAAGAAATTAATCAAAAATTAAAGTGTTTAAAGTCAATAAATATTGATTCAAAATCCTTGGAGATTACTTATGAATATAAAAAAACACAGTTTAGACCATTTCCTTCTACTGAGAGAAACCCATTCACGTCGTTTCCGTGATACAGATACCTTAACAATTATCCGTCTAGCGTGCCCGCGCGTTATTCCATCTCGTATGTTTCCACCAAGTTTGGCCGCCAAACGGCACCCCGCGGTTGCCTGTAAAAAGTGGCTCGTAATTAAATCGGTGCTTGCCAAGAAACTGTCAATATCCGTAGGCAGCAACCGGCGGCCATTATGAGTTGGCAGGTCGGCGGCGAGTCGACAAATTGCATTCTATCTGCAACAATTGGCTGGAGACATGCCCGCTCTTTGTTAGCGGTTGCCTTTCGCTCGATTTCTATTTAATATGGTTTATACAATATGGGAAGCGTTTGCTGTAATATAGATACTGTTTGCTATATTAAAAGGCTCGATGACGTAGCGGTTGACCGATCACTAGTGAAATTAAAGGGTATACGAGACCACACATCTGTCGTCGCGAGTGACTAATTCAGGGTGTTATTAACGGTTAATTATTCTTTCTCTCTCTTAAACCTTTTGGAATCCACTACTGGAAATAGATCTCCCTCTTTTTGCGCCAGATATCCCGGTCTTCCGCTTTCCTCATCCAGCCTTCACCTGCGACCTTTCGCAAGTCGTCGGTCCATCGGGCCGGTGGGCGTCCTACGCTTCGCTTGTCAAGACGCAGTCTCTAATTTATTAGTGCAGTACTTCATATAAATTGGTTTCCTTCATACTGCTGTAATCACTTTTTAACATCAATTTATAAGTCAAAATTCAACACCAAACAGACACAACGTCCTGTTAGTTTACTAATCCGCGCCATTTGTAAACAACACATTTGCGGTAGCCATTTTGTCTCGTTCGGGGCCGTCGGCTGCCGAACGATAAATAGTTGGTTGCACTCCGAGCCCGGTCTCGTTCGGTCTTCATCTGCGACGAGATTAATCGCAACACTGATACCGCAATTGCTTTACATTAAGGACGCTTGTTGTTCAGATAATTTGTCGATCTATCTACAACACCAAAGGCAACGGGCTCAAAATCCGTAAAAGTATGCCAAAACATCTATTGTAAATAAACATAAGCATAATGTATTTCTATGCGCTCTGGCATTGCAAGTGTAGATGGGCGACGGTGTCATTTACCAACAGATGAGCTGTTTGGCTAATTTTCCCGCTACGACATAACCACTTATCATAACACAAGATTGACCTTTGAGATCGTGATTGTAAATTTATATAAAGTGCCATTTATAACCAAACGCATTTCTCTACCTAGCAAGATTGCTTTAAACCCATTTCTCCACGTTTCCTTCACATAAATATATATTTTTACTCGTAGCACACCTCGCGTCCGTAGCACCTCGTAGCATAAAAGCCATGCGACTACGATGTAGCACCCGTCAGGAGTCTATGAATTCAAAGTTTAAAAATCTATTCCTGACCGGTACTGACAATGCGAAATCTAATTGCACACTCCGCAATTTTTCCCCGTCTAATCCGGCGTTGTTTCGCTGACACCACCAGCTATTTCGCAATTACGCCGCATTCATACTGGACCGGGGATGTTTTTTAGCTGAAAATTTCACACCTCCAGCGCCGTGTAAATCGTCACATTGTCTACGGGCGTGTGGCTCTCGTCCAAACTTGTTCGGCGACGTTTCTCGTTCGCGGACGTTTTTCGCCCGACGCTTTTTTAACCCCTTTTCGCCGCTGGGTTTTTGGGATATTAAAGTCTGGCTGAGATTCGGGGCCTGATGTGTTTTTGTTTATGTGCGCTACGAGTCCGCATGAGTAATAAGGTAAAAGAACGCTTAGCTGAGTTATAATTTGGTGAGACATGCGAGTATCACAAAATTCGACCTAAGTGACTTGATTTCATTTCATTTTATATCTTTCAAAAGTAATAACACTTTAGAACTCACATTACCTAACCGCGGTGTTTATAAAGTGATTTATAAAGTGGGTTGCTTTATTCATATTATACCTACCTACCTTTTGCTCTATTGATACCTAAAATATATTTGTATGCTATAAAATGTTGCATCAGACAGTTATTGAGAAATACCAGAACATAATGATACAAGTTATAAGGTTGATATCGTTAAGTTTCTCATATAGAGTAATAGTTAAGAATTCCACCAAGGATCGGGGTTCCATCTAGCTTAAATTAAATATAAGTGCACAAGACCATACATATGTGTATTGATCTGGAGATTTTTGTGTAATATGAACGTTTTTATAATAAACATAGTATTTAATATATTTTACTCGTTGTGTAGTTACAAAGTACAAGCAGCAAATCAATGATATTCTGTATATATAAACGTACGCCATCCGTGCCTCAAAAACGAACCGCCGAAGAGATTACAGTTTGTACTCTTTTGTTTAGGTAAATGTGTTCGAAATTCGAAATATGTGCATGTGTGCTGTCGCTGCATTTGGAACAGTTTTCGATTGTTTTGTGAGCATATCACGAATCCATACTTTTTTACATCATTGCAGCAAATGAACAACATGGCTCTCTATTGAATATGTGGACATTTTTTATTTCTATTTATGTGTACGTTATTATATGAATTAGGAAAACGATACCTTGTGTCTAATCCACAATCCTACAAAAATTAAATGGATGATCTGACAGAACTACCAAATTAGTAACACTATGCAACTACTGCAATGTAGAAAATTTTATGTTTCCTTAACAATATTTTGTTCGCGAAGGCCCATTTATTTATCGTTGTTTATACTCATTAGCCATTACTATCTCAGTACGGAATCTAACTGTAATTAAATATGGTCATTAAATATATTTATAACTCGGCACACGGCTGGTGCATTTTTATGGCGTTTTAAAAAGATAGAGCGGCTTACTGAATGCAAAATGCGCCGTAATTATACCGGGATAAGATGCTTTTAAAATGATAATTAAACGTGAAACGGCTGTTGTCTTTTGAGGCTCGTTTTGGGTATTGTTATTTTCTCAACAATATTTTTTTGTTTATCAGAATTTCGATGAACTGTGTGGTGTATAAAAGTTGGCTGTTAAACCGAGGATTCAAAGCTCAATTTCTGTGCAGTTCAAACATTTGATTGTATGAACATGTCCGTTGGAATGCTCTGGGTATTTCTATGTAACATGTGCATGTATGTATTTACAAAGAAATATATAAGCAAATGTTTTATCTATTGTAGAGCGTCGGTGGCTCAATGGTGTGGACTGTCGCCCTCATACCGGGAGGGCTGAGGTTCAAATCCTGCCACGTACCAATGTGTTATCGAATTTTCGAAAAATATATGTACGTTTTCCGACGCTCTTACGGTGAAGGAAAACATCGTGAGGAAACCTGCGCACGCCTGCGAAGAGATTCAAAGGTTGTGCGTGAAGTCGTCCAACCCGCACTGGGCCCGCGTGGACGACTAAGGCCTAACGCCCTACACGGGTAGGCTCGTGCCCCTCGGTGGGGACATTTAATGAGCTGATGATGATGATTGTGAAGCAACCAATGTACAAGCTTGCTACTCAAATTGGGACTACTTATATGGCGCTTTTTGGCGTGTTAACAACGTGAGATAGCCCAGTGTCTATGGGTAACAGTATTACTGAACAGCAGGTGAGCCATCTGCTCTTTTGTCTACTGATGAAATTATAAACCATACATTTCTCAAAAAAAAAAGTCAAAACAAGACAATATAAAAAAAACAATAAAATGCATTTCTTAATCTTTAAAATCATTCAAAATACAATACCATCAATAATCAAGATAAAATATAGTTAATCGGAATAAAATAAAATTAATTAAAATAATAAAAACTAAGAAACCTACAAAACGTAAAAAAGGTGTCCCAGATCACTGTCCCTAGTCTGTGACATGGTACCCATAAGGCTGGCAACATTCCCGCGTTGTATAGCCAAACTATTATTATTAAACTGTTTTTATTATTTTGGTTAAATACATATTTAATGTAAAGTTGTGGTTACCTTATTTAACTTTTTATTAAAATAATATAAAATTGATCAAAATTAAATAAATTTAATCAAAACAAAAAATAAAATGCTTAGTTAAATTTGAAATTCTACCGGTCCAATCTAACAAAGGTACATTTTAAGCTTAACATTAATTATAAATATAGACAAATAGATACTTGTTTTATTATCTTAAGTCCGAACTTGCCTTGAACAGCACTTAAAGGAAATAAAGAAACCTGTAAACCTGTAACCAAATGAAATAAAGAAACCTGTAAACTGCACCCGAAACTGTTGCAACGCTGACCGCTACTGAATAGTAACAATTAGGTAATTTACAACCTAACACAAACTGCAAGCCTCGTGAAATATACTCTGGTGTGCTGACTGGGTAAGGTTATCTTTTGCAAATTGCCGAAGCGTGTTTTTTGCCAACAATCCTTACTATTCTAGCATTTTATTAGTATGGAGCATGGACATACAGAAAATACGGAAGGAGTCGTGCTAACAACAAAATTGTGTCAAAACCCGGCCAGTTTTTGTATGGAAAACCACAAAATATTAAGACGTTTAAATTTGACGCGTATCTGTCAACAAAGCCATAGATTATGTTTGGAAAAAATCTAAAAAAAACATGTCCTGTGTTGCAGAAACCGGAGTGAATAAAAGGAGAACAATCCAGAAATAACGTATCGTAGGTAAATAATAATAATAATAACAACACGCACAACTTACAAACACTTCACACAGAGTAAGCTAAATATAGAGATTTGGCTATTGAAAAAAAACGCAGTGGAAGGTTTCTAAAGTGAAAATCATACCTGTTATCATATCTACCACAGGAGTTATTCCCAAGGAATTACACACAAGCCTTGCTAACTTAGATGTGCCTTCAGCAACATATACATTGTTTCAGAAAGCAGTAATATTAAATACTTGTCGCATTGTTAAAATTCCTTAATTTAACGTAAATATAAGAATAATTGTAATTTTGGATGCATTTGGCCAAGGCCCGTGCATCTGAAAAGTCCACCTCTCTGGAGAGATAAGAAGTGAACAATAAATAATAATAATAATAATAATAATAAAAAATTCTTTATTGGAACTCATTAAATTAACATAAACAATAAAGTGTTCGATAATGCCCGTATTAGTTATAGAAGAACTGTGTTACAGTCACTAACGCCCAATGATCATTCGATTACATATTTTTAGTTTAAAACACTAAAATTACACTAGTATACAAAAATATATTTGTCAATATTACATCACAGACAGCACATAGTGTGCTACTTTTGTGACTGTGAGGTGACGGCAGATTTGAAAAAAAAAATAACCACCCCATCTATTCCGCGGATGTCATAAAGAATTGACTATTACTGTGGCACAGACAATAATTTCCTATATTTTACAAACTTAATTCAAAAGACAGAACTGTTTCTGTCTTTTGAATTAAGTACACATAAAACCATACCTTAGGGATAAAACATTCTGCAGATAATCAGCAGCAGTTACCAGCACTTTCTGAATACATCTAACCTTTCATTTGTACTGATATCTCCAACCCAATCCCAAGCGTAGTGATTATAGATAAAACAAACGCTTTTCTTCAATTTAGTAGGCCGAATCACCGAATCGTGTTAGGAGCCGAACAAATGTTGTTTTAGGAATTCCTTAGAGTTCTGGCTAATTTATTCGAAAAGGATCAGTTAAGTCAAGTAAAATAATTACTATTAGCGCGAACACAAATGTAAGGTCATATTCGAAACATAAATAGTTCAAATGGAATTCAATTTGTTTTTATTTAATTCTAAAACACACGGGAGTTTTGCAATCCAAATGGCCAGTTTAAAATAACAGAATAAATCAATAAATGTTGTTAAAAAATGTCAAAATATATCATTAGGACTACTGTTAATAAATTCATAATACAGTATAGTCAAATATCAAACCCTTTTTGCATGTTAAACATTTAAATCCCAGTATAAAAGACGACGACTCCAGACAAAATTCATCTGCCACCGCTACAGAGTGCTCTGGATGATTGATGTAGCATGTCTGGCAAATTCATTATTCACGCGTCAATTTCATATTCATACCCCCATAACCACGCGGCTACAAAATATCCCTGTTTTCTTTAATCTCACAAGAAATATACACCGCCCCAAACACACATACATCATAAATCCAAATAAAACACAAGCTCACAATGCATCTTCTAAATTAACTTATTATTATGTCTAAAACAAACACTACATATCACCTTTATTACGAGTGTGTTAAAGTCTATTATCCTTGCTGTTATATGTGAGTTGAACGAGCAATTGTTAAACGAAAAAATGCAGAAGGCTCAGTTGTTTTAAATACTGTGATTCTAAACACAAAACAGAATTATTTATGAGCTCGTATGGCTCATTGGCTTGTATGCGTCGGTGGCTTATTGGTGTGGACTGCTACCTTCCGATCTGGAGGGTGCAGCTTCAAATCCGCGTACCAATATCTTTTCAGATCTTCAAATTACATGTACGTTTATCCGACGCTCTAACGGTGAAGGAAAGCATCGTAATAAAACCTGCTAATGCCTGCGAAGTGATTCAAAGGTTGTGCGTGAAGTCGACCAATCCACACGGGGTCCGCGTGGACGACTAACGCCTATACACCCTTTACGGGTAGGCTCGTGCCCCTCGGTGGGGATATTTAATGAGCTGAGATGATGATGATCTTGAATCCTTCTGTTCTTTTGGCGACCCGTTAAGCCGGTAGTCTGGATATTATTTGCGGCCGCGATGTAATGGATAACAGAGTAAACTCTCCTCAGCTATGATAGGTGGGAAGGCCTGTCCCTGCAGCAGGACATAACAGGCCAATAATGATGCATTTATTACCTTTACGACCCATTTGGTGTTGAGGTCGAGACGTCGGCTGCAACACCAAGGGTTCCGGGTTCGATCCCCGGACAGTACAAACATTTGTGTGCATGAAATGTCTGTTTGTAATGGTCTGGGTCTTTTCTATGTATAATATGTATGTATTTACATAAGAAAAACGTTTACCGTTGTTTAGTACCCATAATACAGGCTTTACGCTTAACTTAGGTCTAGATGGTGCTGTGTGAATGTCTGTTGATATTTATTTATTATTATTATTGACGATTTAGTACCTCATGATTTGTACCCTTATTAAGTTCCGATCTTTATTCTTTGCCAAGAGCATTGTCTTGAAGGCGATAATTCTTTGTTTCGCAGAACTGGCGACAGACGGCAGCGTGTTCCTAGGTATTATGTGGAGTGAGCGGCTAAGTGCCTGAGTGTGTAAAGTGGGCTTTTTGGTGTTGCCATGCAATTCTCGACCCTCAAATCTGGGAAATAGAAATGAAATTAGTCACAGCGCAACAGTGTGCACATAATAATCGGACATTTAGGAAAACGCTCCGTAAAGAACAACTATAAAGAACGATTTTTGGTAACAGCCAGTGAATTGGATGTTATGTGAAATAAAGCTTAAGAGTTTACAATGCGATGAAGGGTTTAATAAATAATAATAAAAAAAAAGTTATTCCAAGTTTAGCAAAGATGCCTTAACAGTTTGTACATATATTTTAACAACTACATATAAAGTGACTTTGGGTAACTTAATATATATAGGTTCGAATCGATTTGTCCGAAAAACGTTGTGTTGAATACTTCCGATATACAAATTGGAAATTAATGGTTGGACAAAGACAGCTACCTATTACCAAGCCTGAAAATATAATGTAAGATTACTACTTTTTTACTAGGTGGTAGACTCGATACTGAGTCGTCTAGGTAGGTACCACCGACAGTGCCAGGCATCGTCCAAACAGGAGTGTTATGGACTTTTGTTTCGGGGTAAAGGCACTGTAGCTAGTGAAATTACCGGGTATAAGAGACCTAACATCTCTTGTCTCGGGTAACGGGCACAGTGCGGCATTGATGAAATAATAACTGTCTATCATTTGTTGGTTCCAATCAATACCTAACTGTCATAGCCAGGCGTATCACTTACCATCAAGTGAGCGTCCTGACCGTGCTGTACAGATATAACATGAAAAACTACCCATTTCACGGTGGTAGAATCTACTAGTGCTATGGACTCGATACGGATTATTTAATCATGAAAACTGCATTCGTAACTTGCTATTACGACTTCTCTAAACTAACACATGCAAAATTCGGACTGCAATTTTTCCAGTAGACCCTGACAGTCTACTTGTAAATTCACTTTCAAGTTCCGAGTGTTCAGAACACCGGGGGCGGTGTCTACGGCAAAATGCGAAATTTCGACAAACTCGTCTGCCAAGTGCCTACTGGCCCTAAATACGTTAAGGGTCGTCTTGGGTAGGGTGACCAGGCTTTTTGGGGAAGAATCCTAAACGTTAAATTTATAGTATTATTATAAAGTTATTGTAAAGGTTGTGTGTGAAGTCGTCCAATCCGCACTGGGCCCGCGTGGACGACTTAGGCCTAATCACCCTACACGGGTAGGCTCGTGCCCCTCGGTGAGGACGTTTAATGAGCTGATGATGATTATAAAGTTGGCTTTAGTTAATCCAACTATCCTCTTAGATGTCGGAAAATGTCGTCTTCAACTTGGAACACAACTGCTCTACAAACAAAGCTTTTATGCGAGAGATAAATAAATAACGACTAACATTCATACAATGCTATCGAACATAAAAGTATGTACTATATTAAACATTAGACAAACATCGATATATATTTTTGGAAATATATGATATAAATATAACACTCAAAAAATCCAAACAGACATGCACACAAATGTACGCCTTTTCAACAATTAGACACATGGGACTTTGAAGATATAGGTGAGATTGAGACAGCCAAATCTCAGTACGCTTTCCCAAAATGTCCCCAAATGTATAACTATAGCGTGGTCACCGTAACCCTTGGCGACTGCGCGCTTCACTTTACATGCAGCGTCGCGCGTAAAAACTAGTATTTTACGCCTCTTTCGTAGTATTAAACTTCCCTGGGATGTGTGAAATTTAATAAAATAGTGACTTGTTTTAACTGTGTTTGACATGTAAATATCCTTTTTTTTCTATTGACATTAATTGGATAAATGACGAAATGGATTTATGCTTTTAACGATGGAAATGTTCTGCATTACAATTGATTACAATACATGAAAAGGAGTAAATACCTTTTTCAAATAGCTCATTAATGAACCGATGTTTGGGGAGCGTCTCTCAGATTAAAAAAAAATCATTATAATGATCGTTTATAATATTCAGCAGACAGATCAATAATGACTAACAGAAACATTAATCCCATACTAATTATGTGAATAAATATTTTGTGAACTCCAACTTTGTGTACCCAAGATAACGTTAAGGTTTAATGCCCGCTTTCATTTCCTTTTTATTATTTTGATTTGTTTATTCATGATGGGCTTGCTCTTGAAGCTTATTCATTCGTTTTTTGAATGCCATAGGGTTGTATGTGGTCGATCAGACACAGCAAGATAATTCCATTCATTTTTTTTTTCATCTTGTCCATTTTATAATCGGCAGGTTCTAATGAGTAGTTATATAACGCGTATACCTGATTACTATTATACACTCGCACACACACAAAGTCATGCCACCAGCCCTCTCCAATTGTTCTTCTTGATTTAGGAAACAAATTAAGGAGCCCTATCACGGCTAAGTGTCGAAAGTTCGAGCGTTAATGGCTGCAACACAACCCGCTCCTACCGCAGTCGTTATCGTACAAACTGGACTATTGTTTATATATGTTTACGTTCCCTATTACAAATTTCGGAACAATACTAATAGTTTAATGTTTCAGCTGTCAAATATATACTGATCAACACAGTCATAGCATCGTAAAGCATTGAACATCAGATTTCAGTGATAGGTCGTTTTTCTCTTCGACAGAATACTCTATGCATTTTAAACAATACATTGATGCAGAGGTTTTGGGCTTACTTAATATTATATATCCAACCTGATTTTATAGTCTATGGAATATAATAATAAAAAATTAGGACCAAAAAGCTTTACGAAAAAGTTTCTTCAACATAAATTCGAATCACACTGTATCACTTAAAGCTGTCGTAGCAACACGTAGCAATTTTCAAGTTCCGTTACATGTGCTACAAATGCTACGAGAATTTGAACATAAATTTTACAAAAGAAGCAAACCTTACATATTAGATCTTAGCTAAATCCATCCCTGCAGTGCCTTGCACATTTCAATTGCAAATACGTATTTGCGGAAGACGTCTCCCGCACATGTTACAATGTCGCAGCAGATGCGGCCGTCTCGGCTAAGTGTTCCGTTAATGCATTATATTTGAAAGATAAACCTACAACACTGTTGGCAATATATCACAAGGTCTGGCTCGTAGTGCGCGGGACCCACAGCTGCGCAGTTCAGACAGAGTATATTGAAATTTATGGTTAAAATACACATGTTAAAATATAAATATGCTAACTATTTATTTCTTCATATTAAGTAAGTAGTCAGATTATTTACTAATACGTCTACTACCAGAGATTTTAAGCTCTGGTAGTAGTCGTATTAGTCGGGCTCTTCGACTAAAGTGACGAAAGAGAAATATAAATATTAAAACCGTTAAAACAAATATGAATTCAATTTGCCCATAAGTTATTACTAAATAGTATAAGACATAAAATATGTTCCATATTTTTTAGTTTGAAAGAAAATATTTACCACTACGAAACAAAAATGACAAATATAAGGACGCCAAATATATGTAGTATAAAACCTTGTAGCTCATTCCTACAACGTATGAAATTGAATATAAGAACGCCAAATATATGTGGTATTGAATTTAATATCTTATAGCGTATTTCAACAAGGTATAAAATTGAAAACCACACAAAAAAACTCGTCGTAATCAGTATCGACATTTAAACAATCAAAATATACACCACACATCCGTCCAAAAACTGTACCCGCTCCCAAAGAGCCGTGTGTCACGTCACGAATACAAAATTCCCCGCCCGGGAGTACGTCATAAAACTCGTATCACCACCGTGAGTTGGACGCGATAAACATGCGGGCACTGTAACCTTTCCCTCTTTGTACTGGAGTTTATCCCACTGGCTGCGATCGTGTGGACGCCCTGCCGTAGAGTTGAAAACAAATCGCTATGTACGACCAGACCAACTTACTATGTGGGTTACAAAATGCTTTATGTAAAAAGCTATATACATTAGACTATTTTAGTAAATAATTTTAAATTGCCACTACCCCAAACACCAAATATAAGGACTGATTAAAAGCATTCCTACGAAACAATGATACAAATCATCATCATCAGCTCATTAAACGTCCCCACCGAGGGTGAGCCTACCCGAATACGGTGTGTAGGCCTTAGTCATCCACGCGGGCCCAGTGCGGATTGGCCGACTTCACGCACGACCTTTGAATCTCTTCGCAGGCGTGCGCAGGTTTCCTCACGATGTTTTCCTTCACTGTAAGAGCGTCGGATAACGTACTCGTACATATAAAATATCGAATAATACAAATAAGCCATAATAAAAAACCCATTATCCATAAACAATACCCCCACCGTATATATCAGCATCGCAGCTTTCATATTTCAGGGGCACAATTCGAAAAACATGATTGTTGGGAAAACGTGTTTGAAGATTCTCGAGTTGAAATTAAAACATTTATTGCAAAATAATAGATTATTATAAGAGTATGTCCGTTAGATTGGAATTACTTATCAGATATTACGAGTAAGTTTATCCTAGCATTATTAAAATGTTTCACTTTACTCGGAAATGTGAAAAAGGCACAAACTAAGTTTTCACGGCTTCATTGCACGTTCTGACTCTTTGTATCAATTGCGTCATGTAGATGTGTTGATTTTGGGCCCGTAAATGAGTAAAACTCAAAAACGCTAATTTTTGAGATGTGCCCCTATAGTATGAAAGGTGCGATATGGCCGGTGATAGAGTGATGGTACAGCGCTCTGTGTCACTAACTTAATTCCCTCCGCCCGGGAGTACGCATAAAACTCGTATCAAACCACCACCGCGACTTGGACACAGCGTACGCGACAAACATGTGGGCGCTCGCCACATTACATATTTACAAGTGTTCTCTGAGGACTAAACTTGAATAAAAACCCTATATATAAATAGTAAATATCCACTGAAGACATTCACATAGCGCTATCTAGCCCTAAACTAAGCGTAGCCCTGTTATATGGATAATACACATACTTTAAAAAAATAAAATTTTAAAAAAGTTTTATCTACCAGATTTTTATACCAGGAACATTAAATGAAGGACTGAAGTATACACAGGTGTTAAAAAATATAGTGTAAGGGACAGCGGACTTCGCACTAGGCACAGTAAGTCCTGCGAGGCCCTTACATACATTTTTTTGTAAATACATGCTTAATGTACATAGAAACACCCATTGCATGAATTCAAACAAATATTTCTACTGCCCTGGAATTATACCCGGAATCCTTGGTGTAATTGGCCGACATTTCAACCATGACACTAGATAGGTCGTCCATTTGATTTCAACTATTTAATTCGTCGTTTAGACATAAACTTTTTATTTAGATTGCAGCTAACCTGTGACGTAAACATTGATCCCGTCAGTTGCCCAAGACTGAGCGCGTGGCTCGCGGCCAAACCGCCCCACACAACATGGCCGCGTGTGATTGTGGCATGTCTTCCTCTTCAGAGCACCAGATGTTTGGTTTGGCAAGCCCCGCTAAAACTATTATGATATAACAGAACCGCTACACATGGACGCGAATATTAAAC
The DNA here is from genome assembly GCA_019425675.1 of Leucinodes orbonalis. Taxonomy (NCBI): domain Eukaryota; kingdom Metazoa; phylum Arthropoda; class Insecta; order Lepidoptera; family Crambidae; genus Leucinodes; species Leucinodes orbonalis. The sequence continues at coordinate 122,365 of PQWD01004902.1, read as the reverse complement.
TGGTAATTTTTAACTTGTGGAATCCTTTTTAAAAAAAAAATATTATTTTAATTTAAATTGTAAGTGTGGAGTTCAATAGCCATTTCTAGCCTGAATGTGCACCCGCTACAATTTTTCTTCTAGGCTTAAGGTCCGAAGCTTCGGACTCATTCGATTCCGGAGCTCATTAGATTTTGTTTTCTCTATAAGCTGATGGAGAAAGCAAAGAAAATCTAATGAGATACAGGAACACACAAATAAATGAAATGAAGAATGCTTATTAAAATAGAAGGTTTAGGTAAAAGAGAAAGAACTAGGATAAACAACACCGTATACAAAAGTGCATGAAATGCTGTAAAGTTACTTTTACTGAAAATTAAATGTTACTCAAGAGTTCATACTCCAGCCCCATAAATACTTTGCGTTTTTTTTGCTACTTCGATTGCTACATAAGTATTTAATTACCAGATAAAAATGAATCAAATAAAACTGCCTACTCAGAATTTAAATAATCCTTACAAGCTGTTCTTTTATCGCAATCTACTGTAATATCGGTTCGAATTAACGCCGTACAAAATTCGCTATTTGACCATTTTTTGCCGTCCAATTCGCAAATTGTCATAGCAATTACAGTTGCAATTGGCGGTTTTTTTCCGCTGAGCGTGCCAACTCTGGAATAGGGGTGGCCAACATTCAAATTTTTATTTAAATAATAAGCATTACGAACTTGAAGAATCAATAAACTAGATGCACATACTCTCAAAAAAGTGTGCGGCAAAGTTCTGCCCATCGCGTCAGTTGGGCAGAATTTCCATTCGTAATCGCGTCGCTCGCTACATTCTACTATGACAGTGACGTAGAATGAGAAAGAAAAAGAGAAATGAAAAGAAAGTAGTAGAATGCTCGTGCTTTTGATTTTGAACCCATTTAATGACGCTTTAAGGTATTTTTTTAACTATTAATTCAATGTATGTGATAAGTGGCTCAGACATTTTTAAAGACTTAATGCACAATTTCTTGTACATTTAGTTAATTTATGCATTGTCTAAGCCGTCCAATCATGATTTTCCGCCAGAAGTGCTGCTGCGACGTATAGTGCCACAGTGGATGATACTAAGACCTTTCCACCGTACGAGTATATAATTTGTTTCATTTTAATTCTATTTTATATGTAAACCTCCTGTAAAGTCGTATTTTTCTTATAACGTTTGTGCAATTTTAATTGCCACACTTCTGATTTTCTGCGTATTCTTTCGTACGGTCAATAAATGTTTTCTCTTTCTTTTTATTTAATAAACATCCACTGACATTCACACAGCGCCATCTAACCCAAGTTAAGCGTGAAGCCTGTATTATAGGTACTAAACAACGGGTAAACATACTTATATAATATAGATCATCATCATCAGCTCATTAAACGTCCCCACCGAGGGGCACGAGCCTACCCGTATAGGGTGATTAGGCCTTAGTCGTCCACGCGGGCTCAGTGCGGATTGGACGACTTCACAGACAACCTTCGAATCTCTTCGCAAGCGTGCATGAAGGTTTCCTCGCGATGTTTTCCTTCACCGTAAGAGCGTCGGATAACGTACATATATTTTCGAAAATACATTGGTACGTGTCGGATTTGAACTCAGCCCTCCCGGTAGGAAGGCGACAGTCCCACACACACTGAGCCTAGCGTCGTCTAGCGCTCTAGACGACGCTTATATATAATATATATATAATATATATATATATTATATATATAATATATATATATATATATATATATATATATAATAAATATAATATAATATATATATATACTTTAGTCGTCCACGAGGGCCCAGTGCGGATTGGACGACTTCACACATAACCTTCGAATCTCTTCGCAGGCGTGCATGAAGGTTTTATCACGATGTTTTCCTTCACCGTAAGAGCATATATATATATATATATATATATATATATATATATATATATATATATAATATAATATATATATATATAATATATATATATTGTAATACATACATATTATATATAGGAAAACACCAGACATTACAAAAGACATGGTCATGCACACAAATGGTTCTACTGCCGGGATCGAACTTTTTAATTTATCATTTTGTTTTTCAAATATATTTTTAAATGACGGCCTTACATTGGTACGACATATTCATCCCATATAATTATTTACTATACGCCACTCCTATGGGTGCGGTCAACCCGACACCCCGGCCAGCAATGAATGTCCGGGCCAAGAAACCGTCCGGCGATACTGTGGCAACGGATTTCATACTATCTCGAGTTACAGCCGGGTGCAGTCTGTATCTAAGGGCTGAGGTTCAAATCCCGACACGTACCAATGTGTTTTCGAATTTTCGAAATATATGTACGTTATCGACGCTCTTACGGTGAAGGAAAACATGTGAGAAACCTTCATGCACGCCTGCGAAGAGATTCGAAGGTTGTGTGTGAAGTCGTCCAATCCGCACTGGCCTGCGTGGACGACTAAAGCCTAATCACCCTTTACGGGTAGGCTCGAGCCCCTCGGTGGGGACGTTTAATGAGCTGATGATGATGATGATGAAATGTTCAGTTTGATCACATGATTTCAGTAGGTACTTTGTTATACTGTTATAAAAATCTTTAACTATAGGCACCTGCCTAGAATCGTAAGAATCATTATAGTCTTCAAAGTTAGGTGGGCAAGTACATTAATTATTAAAAATAATAACACCAAAGGATAACACCTACAATTTATGGCAACTTTTTCAATGAAACCATTTTCATAAACGCAATATTTGATGTAATTGTATTACAAAATTCATAAACTATGCATACTAACTACAAAGACGTGACGTCATAATTAAGTAGCCATTTTGTATGAAGCGTTTTTTGGGAAAGTACATGATTGTGTTTTTAGAATTGTGTGTCCGTGTGATTAAATGTTAACTGAGCCATTATGTTACCAATGTTTTTATTATTGAGGGTTCATCGATACCACAGCAGAAAAAAATTTTTCATCATCCTTATTGTCCCTTATTAGCTAGTTATGAAAGAAACACTACAAGTAATTATTTACTTTGATAACATTATTAGCAAATTAATAATTTACACATCGATTCTCGCTTCTAGGGGAATAAAATGTTTCCGAACCGTGCCATGTTTTGCTTGAATATAATATTTATCAGTTAATTATGAAAGAAAAAATAGATTCAATTATTTACTATGATTCTAATACTAGATTGTGAAAAATGATCACTTAGTTACTAATCTTTATCAGTGGCTAACCAATTTTTTGTTTTGACTTTATTCATGGCTACGGACTGAAAAAAAACAGTAAAGAATAACCATAGATCGGATAATCGCATGCATATTTACCTAAAGTTGACCGGCGCCTTAGTATGGAAAGAACTTCTTTATCGTAAAGATTTCGGAATTTCGGAATTGATGCATTTAATGTTCGAAATATAGAATTAAATGTATTTTCATTACGTTTGTAGTATTTTCTATTATAATATATGGTACATTACTTGTATGGAAAAATCCCGATATTTTGGGATGAATACCGTTGGCGTTTTGATTATAAATATAATTAAATGCACACAATATCCATTATGATGTTCGAAGCTTAGAGCTACCTAGCTAAGTATTTTATAAAAAATTAATAATAAAATATTTTTTTTATTAATTTTATAAATTAATATTTTAATTTGATAGGTAGGTAACCAATTCGTAATTAGTTTTATATCCGATTAGTTCAAAATCCCTGTTTTTTTTCGAATCCCGACATTGGAAAAGACAATTCCGAAAAAAGAAGCCGTCTCCATATTTTCTTAGCCAAAAATAAGTTTAGGTAAATATGCATCCGAATATCCGATTAATTATTGATAACCTTTTCTATTTTGATAAGTTTTTTATTCTACCCTTAGAGCAACTCTGCTACATTTTGAAGTACCAATCCCACGAGGAAAAAATAAACACAGCGATCTCTAAAAGCCCGACCAACCGTGATATGCGTCCATCGTACGACACGTGATCACAATAAACCCCATACTTGATGCTAACAATTTCACCAAAAACAAACGGCTCCATCGGAAATCCAGCACAGCAACAGTAGTAACTGGTTACGGGCCCTCGGGTATTTGTCCGGATGCACCGCCCGTTTATAGTGGCTCTGCATAAAAATGCATTTACGACATTCGAGCTGTGGGTGCACCACGCTTTATGTAAACGCAGGATATAATGGGACCATTATTAATAAATAAATATACAATCACATTCACACAGCGCTATCTAGTCCCAAACTAAGCATTGAGACTGTAAGATGGGATGTACAACGGATAAACTCACTTATATACATTATTTTTTTTGTAAATACATACATATATATAGAAAACACCCAGATCAATACAAACAGATATGTTCATGCACACAAATTTTTGTATTGCCCGGGGATCGAACCCGGAATTTTTGCTGTACTAGCCAACGTCTCAAACATTACACCAAATGAGTCAAATTACTGACAAACAATATGGGGCTTCTTTCTAGTGAAGTTGTAACTGTGTAAATGTGTTAAACTTTCTAGTGTTGTTGTAATTTAAAAAAAATAAAACCTTATATATTGCCTCCTAATTTGGTCCGAAAGGCCTACAATCTGGTGTACTTAGTAATAAAAAAAATGTCAGGATATTAGACAAATGACCTGTAAACCACGAAGTCCAGAACCCCTTTGACCCTACATTTTTGCCCGGTGCCTGTTTTTTTCTAATATTTCATATCAGTAACTCACTCTTTGCAACTTCGATGTTGCCAGTACCCATGGGTGATGAACCAGATGAACCGTCTGGTCATATGTAAACATTTACAACCATCGCATTTGATTGTAAGTCAAGTAGCGGCTTAACATCGTAAGTGTCCTTAATTGGCGAAGTTTTCAACTCAAACACAAATAACTTTATTTATGTAAATCTCATTCAGATAATAAATAAATAAATATCCGCTGATATTCACACAGCGCTATCTAGCCCCAAACTAAGCATTAGCCTGTATGTAAAATGGATACTAAATTTTTTTTTGTAAATACATACTTATTATACAAAGAAAACACCCATATATTATACTTTTGAATCATATATTTTTTTATAATTTTCATAAATCTTTTACACAGCAAGCCATGGACACCATACTCGCATGGCAGACGGACGCGTAGGCAAATTTTTCGTTTTACATGATAAGCATATTTTGCTACAGCTGATACGTATCTACCTTAGGTAGTATATCCGCTCACTCATCGGTGAGAATAAAATAAGTCGTCTGAGTAAGTATCTAATATCTATCCAGACGATTCAGTATCTAGCCTTTTACCTTATAAACATGAGGCTGAAACTGGCAGATAATTGTAGCAGAAAAAAGGCAATGATTAGGACGAAAAAAAACTTGGTACCAAAACAGGTTGTTTTCATTTATAACTTTTGCCTGCAACTTCTGAAAAAAGAAAAGTCAATTTTTTTCGTCTGAGACTGCAACGTGCAAATATTTAAAATATTTTTGAACATATTCTATTGAATTCAGGAAAAATGGACTCGGTGTCCATTTTCGTCCCAGGCCATTACATTTTCTCTGCTAGAATTTTCTACCAGTTTCAGCTTCATCTTATAAACTGCAACACTAGTAACATAGCACATCGACGAACCCGAAACTAAATCTCACCGGTTGATTATGCACAACACTGCACACTGCACCTAGCCTCTGCTAGACGCACTGGCTATAATTTACGAGCCTAACGCAAGTTTAATTTTAATTAGAGACAACTCGAGTAGGTTGTTGGGGAATCCAGCGCGATGTTTACCCTGGAATTATAAACGAGCAAGACTTCGTAGTTTGTGTGAAATAATCTTGAGTAACATATTTTGGTTGCTTTTCGCGTTGTCTGAATTTAACGCCGGACATGTAGATATGGTAAATAAATTTATATGGTAAAGCCTTAAATATACAATAAACTAACTGGATGCACAATCACGAAGAAATAGCAACCTAAAATGTCCGAGCCGCTTGACACATACGTTAACTTACTGTTATGACATAAAATTATGAATTAAAGTTACAAAATGTTAAGCACGAGCATACACTATGCCTCTATGTCATGAAGCAAGCGACGTGATTATGAATAAAAATTCTGCCCAACTGACGCAGCAAATGGGCAGAATTTTGCCGTGCCACTTTTTGACTCAAAATCAAAGTCGTGCATCTAGTTTATCAAAGAATATTTTTTTCCAACCAAATGGATTTTTCGAGAACTAGTCCACGAAAACGGTTCATCGATACCACAGATTTCCCAATACAGGAGATGGGGCAAGCCGCGTTTTTAAGTGCGACAAATGTAAGCTCAACGAGCATAAACTGGCAGCCAGTTTACGCTCTGTGAGACGAGTCAAGACGCACGAATATTAGAAGAAATTACCGTTTTTCCCAAAATGCCATCCTGTGCAATTGTAACATGCCATCATCGCAATGAATCAGTAATTTTACTAAGAAATATAATAACTTTTCACAGGTAAGAACCGAAAAGAAATTGCGACACTGGGACTGCCTATAAACTTGGCGGCTTGTCCAGTCTAATTGTATATTCGGATGTCTGTGATCGATACAGTTCCAGTTCTAACTGGTTTCATCGTCGCACGACTGATGTCGTCTCACGATTAGATAGTTTTGCAAGTGTTTCATTCTTTGCACAGACGAGGTCTTTCCCGACGTAAATATGTTTATTTAGCGACTAGAACTATTTTGGAAAGGTTCCGAAAACGGTTCTATCGTTTCGGAATGTAAAAGCGTTATAAAAACTAGTTTCTCCTCGCGACGAGCAAGTCTACAGTTAAGTAAAGCGCTTGCTTGTTGTAATCAGCGATTGTGAAGTCAGTTTGTATACCACTAAAATATTTCATTTAAAATGTTACCAAGATGACCACATGAGGTTTGCGCTTAGCAAAGATATTAGAACTCATGTAAAGCCAAACTGAATCTACACGTCCTAGCGATTCTAACTTCAACAAATTTTACATATATCAGTTATTATGTACGGCTTCGCCGTTTCGCGCCGTTTCGTAGAGGTGCTGCGGATATTTAGTTACTAATCTTAAAGTAAGACGATCCATAGTGTAAGAGCCGACATCTCAAACAATGACACCAATAATTATTGGTTTGATCCCCGGAGAGAACAAACATTTATGTGCATAAACATGTCTGTCTGTATTGGTCTGTGTCAACAGAACGCACAAGCCGCTATGCCTTTGATATTTCTACCTATCTATATCTAGATAAACAGACATTTCAATACACACCTGCTAAATATCGCCTTGTTTCGTGCAGTCAGTATGAGACTCCAAGGAAATATCCGCATATTAGGCAACATCGCGTAGCGGCTCACAAAACGGGACACCTATTCCAACAGACTTTAATACTACTAAAATCTACCGCTTAAGCCCGAGCAATTGCAACCGAAATATATGCATTGCATGAATTCAATTCAACGCCTAAGGTGTAAAGAACTTGAGTCGTGTTATGTATTTCTTATCATATACAGTCGACTCTCGTTAATTCGAAAGTTGGGGGACTCTTAAAATATTGGGAATTATCAAGTGTTTTTGAAATCAAACTTACATTTTTTTTTGTACATACATACATGTTATATACAGATCCACAGACATCCGAATATACAATTAGACTGGACAAGCCGCCAATTTTATAGGCAGTCCCAGTGTCGCAATTTCTTTTCGGTTCTTACTTGTGAAAAGTTATTATATTCCTTGGTAAATTTACTGATTTATTGCGATGATGGCATGTTACAATTGCACAGGATGGCATTTTGGGAAAAATCGGTAATTTCTTCTAATATTCGTGCGTCTTGACTCGTCTCACAGAGCGTAAACTGGCAGCCTGTGTATGCTCGTTGAGCTTACATTTGTCGCACTTAAAAACGCGGCTTGCCCCATCTCCTGTATTGGGAAATCTGTGTACAGATCAATGTTTGTACTGCCTGCAGTTGTAGTCAACCTCTCAACCATTACACGACATGGGTCATCAAAAATTTGTGGGTGAAGTAAAAGGTCTATTCAACCTATCGCAGACTCGCAGTCCACTGCTGGACATAGGCTCCCCCATTTTGCGCCAGATATCCCGGTCCGCTTTTCTCATCCAGCCTCCACCAGCGACACAAGTAAAAGGTAACAATTAATAAATATGAATGCGCAGGTACTCACAGATAATTTAAACACACATACACATAAACACTTAAAGTACAACTCACAATTCAGCGAAAAAACTCACAACACGGTAAAAATATTCTAAATCACACAAAACTAGTAATGACATGCACCAATTATAGTCTTGCACTAGTCAAAAGCATCGCGGAATGCTTTAGCAAAAGTATTATTTTCTGTACGATAACATGGAATGTATATTCATAGAAATCATATCATCAGCTCATTAAACGTCCCCACCGAGGGCATGATCGTATACAAGGGCTTGTGATAGGCCTTAGTTGTCCACGCGGGCCCAGTGCGGATTGGACGACTTTAGACACAACCTTTATATCTCTTCGCAGGCGTGCGCAGGTTTCCTCACGATATTATCCTCCACCATAAGAGGGTCGGATAACGTATATATAATTTCGAAAATTCGAAATCACATTGATACGCCCGATTCAAATCCCGCCAGGATTCGAACCAGCGCCAGCGAAGACAACAGTATACAGTACACGATTGAGCCACCGACATACACAATATTTAACTTTTTAAATCCGTCGGAATACGTCCATGACTTTTAAGATAAAGTTTGACAGACGAAACTAGAGAAAATGATAAAAATTGTCTATGTTATGTTATGAAATTTTGCAAAATAAAAGAGGTTTTATTTTGGATTGTGCCATTTGCTACCTAAGCCTCATTGGACATTACTTGAAATCAAAACATTAAAGTATTGGCATAGGCGCATAGATTTATAATTGTAACACGCGTTGCGCTATAAGTATTATAAGATGAATCGAAATTGAGTCTGACTAATATGTAATGCTGCTGACACATGAACATGAAACCAAATGGAAACCAGCGATCACACTGATTTTTTGTGAATTTACGCAAAAATTTGGCTGTAGTATGAATTTGTGCATACGTATTATGCTATTATGGTCTTGGCTAACTTACAATCCATGCCGACATAGTCAACAATATTCGAATGTTGTTCAGGCCCATTATTTGGTACATAGTTTTGTGTCTTGTCTTGTACAGTGAGCGAGAAAAGTTTAACATGATCTTCATGGTTTTTTCCCTTTTTAGTCAATCAAACAGCTAAGAGTTCATAGTCATAACTGAACTTATCTTACTCTTGAGTCTGGAATAAAGACAGCTATAGCAAAAGTATAGCTTAGAGTCTAAGCTAACAAAAGATCACTGCGGGTGGCGCGCGCGGGGGAACTCGCAATGACAATGCGGTGTGGCAACGTCGCCGTCACCGACGTAGTTTGACCCGCATGAATTTGGTAATCTTTTTCGTTAGGTCCAAATGTATGTAAAAACTGTACGTATGTTAAAATAATAATAAAAATTCTTTGGCTTTCTACATCACAAGGGGATCGCCAGAATATTTCAACCTGTAAAGGGGTCGCGAAGTTAAAAAGATTGAAAAACAATGGCTTAGACCAATGAGGAATGATATTAACCATTTAACGGCCATTTTGTCTGATTTCCTGATGTTCGATGGGTAAGGGTAGGTACCCCCGCAACCTCTTTATCTTATATTTTCAATCAACTAACCAGACTGTCCCACTGCAGTCCGTAAACTAAAACGAAGGCCCAATACGGATGTGCTAATGATTACATTACAAAAATAATAGTCGGGAAGGGCCTTTCGAAGGACAGAGCGTTTCAAGAGAAAATTCTTAAATTACTTCATCTTAACTTGCGCGATCTTTAACCGAATGATAGCAATCAAACTTATGAATAGTATGCTAATCCTTATTTAATTTTCATTGAATGAAGTATGATACAACCAGAAACACTAGAAATACTGGTATAAATAAAAATCGAGCAATTTTCTGTAAATTATTTATTGTTTTGTAAGTCAACAAACGCAAATTATAACAACTTACAGAAGGTCAAAGTTTAACGGGCTGAAGTGAACCTATCAATTTTAATACAATAAGAAGTCACTTTTCACTGTGATTATACAGTCAGTGCAGGCCACAGAACAGCCGCGACAACCGTCTGAGACACCGAACACGGCTCATCCATCATCGTTTGAACATGACATTACTCAGGGCTACCACCTTAACAATACGTTTTCATTTGTTTAAGTTATATAGTGCGTTTAATCGAATAATACCTATGCTTTATGTTGGCGTCTTGTCTGTAAATGTCATTGGTACGATAAGACGCTCCCCCACGGGACCTACGATTTGTTTATTTAGTTTCATTTTCGACTGAGATCATGCTTAAAACGGTGAAAATAAAACTGAATTATCAAAACCCACAGAACCGTCTTATCGTAACATACCAATGACGAGGTGCCAACATAACCGCATAAGTACTATTCGATAAAACGCACTATAGTGATCGGGTTACGGTCAGTTTGCTCAGCTGATGGTAAGTTACGTGTAACTTGCCCGCCTGACCATGACAGAACAGTATTGAAGTCACTGTATAAAGTGATTATCGCTGTCACCCAAGGCGACAATTTTGCCTTGGGCACATTTTGAGTGAATTGTGCATCTTATTATTACATTGTTTATCTAAGGCAGCTTAATTTTTTCCATCGCTTCAGTTGGCGTCGGGCGAACAGATGATGTTTTTTTATGTTATAACTGTTATAAGTGTACAGGACGGTCAGGTCCTGATGGTAAGTGATACGCCTGACCATGACAAAGAGTCATTGAATGAGACCAACAACTGATAGTTGTTATCCTCCATCAATGCCGCACTGCGCCCGACACCCGAGGCGACAGATGTTAGGTCTCCTATACCCAGTAATTTCACTAGCTACAGTGCCCACATCCCGAAACACAAAAGTGCATAACACTTGTTTCACTGGACGATATCTGGCACTGCGATGGTACCTACCTAGTCGACTCAATATCGAATCTACCATCTAGTCAATTAATTATGCCCCGAAAGCCAATGATAGTCTATATATCTCTCTGAAGGTAGATACGCCTCAATAACGAACCGCTAAAGAGAGTACAGTTTATACTCTTTTATTTAGGTAAATGTACGCTTATTCGAAATATGTGTATGTGTGCTGTCGCTGCATTCGGAACACTTTTTTCAATTGTTTTGTGAGCATATCACGAATCTTTACTTTTTACATCATTGCCAGCCTCTCGCCAGCACTAAGTTTGAGGCAACCCTGACAGTAGAAGAAGCGCGGTTTTGCCGTGCGATTATATCGATTGTCGCTACTCTTTTGTCTACCGTCAGTTACTAATGGACTTCGCAGTGATTAATACACTTGCAGCTGAGTTCCAAAGCCTTTTGTTTAATTAGCTCATTTGTCTATGGCAAGATACGCTGAGGCTCGAGTTCGCTGTGGTCTATAAAGAATATACTTCTGTGAATATAAATATCCTAGTACATACCTAGCTAGTCTATCCCGCAAGCTGGTTTTGATTTAGTTTATAGGTGCAAAGTATGAAAAAAGGTTTTATTCAGTTGAGGTCCTTACAGAACACTTATGAATGTCAAATGAAGCTACCACTGGTTCGGACGGCAGTTTCCCACTGAGAAGAATCTAGCAAGAAACTCAGTAGTCACTCATTTCAAAAAAAAAGTGTTTTGTACATAATCATATTATTTGTTATCAAAATAATTATATAAAGAAAATTATATTCACAATTTTTATCATATTAAGTATTGGTAAAAATATAATAATCTACAAAAGTATTATTAAATATTATATAAATCTAAATAGATGATAACAAAAATATCGTATAAGATGCATACGTATTTATTGTTTATGGCACTTTATAGTTAATAAATAAGTTTATAGTCTGCACAAGTTTAGTCGTCTAAGCGCCGAGTTTAGTTACTAGATGGTAGACTCGGTACGGAGTCGTCTAGGCCTTACAGCATTGCCAGATATTTTCCTTAAAAAATCTTGGCAAAACACTCTTCGTTTTTCAATTTTGTGTTTATTTATTTTCTTTTTATTTATTTATTGGTACAGACTTGCCAGCGACATACAATTATACATTACTATAGAGTTAGTAACGTGAAACATGAAAAAAAAATGTGTTTACAAGGAAATACAACATTGAAATAATCAAAAACAAATTGTCGATTACAAAAAATGAGGGACAACCTATTTACATTTTGAACCATAAGTATATCAACTGGCTGCAAAAAAAAGTTTAGAGATGATGGCACCGTATAAGATACCCCACTTAACATTTGTCCCTTCGGGTGGTGGACGCATGGCAGTGTTAACAAAAAATATTACTATAATTATCTGAAATTTTGGATTATTTTAAACCTATCTTGACATATTTACATATTTGTACGCCTTTCAGAGGCAAGACATAGTATACTATTGTATAATGTTCCACCTTGAGTTATGACTATGTTTTACAAATAATTGAATTGAATTGAATCTGAAAAGAGTAGATCCGTGCTTTCGGCGGTACGATGACGGTCCCCACTATTTTCTTATTATAGTACGAGTAACATTAATGCCCACAAGATGCACATTACGACAAGCGTGTGTTTCGGAGCTTAGATAAACAAAATAACTAGAAGCACAACCACTCAAAAAGTGTTCCGATGCAAAGTTCTGCCGATCGCGTCGGTTGGGCACAATTTTCATTCGAATTTCATATGTCATAATGACATAGTAGGTGCTCGTGCTTCTGATGTAAGTACCTTTCAGCGGTGGTGTGCACTCCATATATGCAATATGCAGTGCATACCCTGTGCGTTCAGACAACCCGGGAAATCGCCAACATATTCAATGATTCCCACTATTCGCCCATTTTCCTCTACAGATTTGAAACCATAGGCGATCTGTGTCATCAACAGCACTCAATTTAACAAAAATGTGAATTATTTGTTGTTGTTTGCGATTAGTGCCACTCACTTTGCATACCCTAACATAATCTCTGTGCACGCAACTGCCTTTCAGTGACGCGTTAAGTTCAAAATTTGAATTATAATTTTGTATTTTTGAGCCCGTCTCTTTATCATTTTTTTTTATTTTGTGCAATAATAAATAAATACTTATCTTTCCTCCAATGTTACCACCTGTATTAAATACGCCAGTACCTACCTGCCTCTCGAGTGAACTCCATCGGCGAACCGCCGTAAAACGCCAGCGCCCTTTGCATTATACTTTGAAATACAGCCCAGCACTTATCGAGATCGTAATGACGGGGTACGTTTACTATCGCACGATGCACGGAGAACTTCCTCCTCAATTACTCTTATTATTTACTGCTTTTGCGTGCGACTTCGTCGCGTGGAATAGTTACTTTGGCCTAACGCTCATCTTTAACCCGCTACTTCGTTTATATAGGTGAGTTAAAACTGCGATATCTCATAAGATATTTATTTAAGTTGAATGATGTAAAGTGGAATTTTTGTTATATAATGAAGTATTGCTGATAAATAAAGTATTTATTTGGATAAGGATTAATATATTTATGAAAACACCTTCGCAAATGATGCATTATTTTAGAAAATTTTTAGCAAAAATGTTATAGGGAGCTAACCTTACATATGCTGTCGAAGACTTTTTGTAGACCTTGAAAAGGAGAACAATACTCTCATACATAACTTTTGCGAACTTTAACCGTTTACGCGCAAGCTCCAAGTATGAAAAAAAAATTATTTTTGCATATGTACCGTGTGGTATATGTATGAAGAAAACATTGCAATTCCAATATTACAAACATAAACTCCAATTTTATTTATATGTAATAGATTATTAGGTATTAATTTACTTGACATTACGACACTTTACAATCCAACTGTAAATTTTGTAATATTAATGGTTTAAAATGGTGATTTTATAGTACAATGAATTGTTTTATCTACCATAAAACAGAAATAATTGAGTGCAAAATGTTACTATTGAGTATTGTATCTCGCTTACGATTAGCGCATTTTAAATTTAACGGAATTGACGCCCAGGTGTTGTACAGTTAAAAATTTACGAGCACCCGCGAACGTTATCACTCGAAACCATTGAGCGGCGGGCACTTTTACGGCGGTAGGTACTTACCTGAAGGTATATCTGACGATGGTGTATTGAGATGTTAGCTACTACAACAAGGGTCCCAGGTTCGATCCCTGGGCGGTACGAACATGCATGATTTATGTTTGTATTGGTTTGGGTGTTTCTATGTATAATATGTAGTCAGATATCGACGATAGGTAGAAAAAGCACCTCAGTAATTTATGTTTCTTTTATGTGGGAATTCCGCCTAATAGCCGTTGCCAAATGCAAGATTCCAAAATGAAGACTTAATAAATACCGCTGGTAAGGATAGGAATAGGTACTCAGGAACTCTTAAAACTCAAAATTCAACACAAAAGAATTTAACCTTCGCTTTTTTAAGATTTCAAATATTTGATACAATGGCAAGTATATTTTCCTATTCCTATTCAACCTATCGCAGTCCACTGCTGGACATAGGTCTCCCCCATTTCGCGCCAGATATCCCGGTCCTCCCTTTCTCATCCAGCCTCACCAGCGACCTTTCGCAAGTCGTCGGTCCATCGGGCGGAGGGCGTCCTACACTACGCTTGCCGAGACGCGTCTCCACTCAGACTCGTCTGCTCCAACGCATCGGTTCTGCGACATACGTGACCAGCCCACTGCCACTTCAACTTGCTGATCCGGCGGGCTATGTCGGTAACTTTAGTTCTCTTACGGATTAAATCATTTCTGATATATTATATAGTATATTTGATGACAATAAATTAGTGTTCTTTAATAACCGTTTGTATAAATGTAGCTTAACGTGCCGGTATCCTACAATGATGCCGAATTTAATACTAAAATTGTTTTTAAAATAAAACATTACGCGCCATCTGTAATACGTCGGATTAAACTCAACGACAAAGATTATAAGCAGAGAATTGTAAATATAGATTGTATTAAACACCTGCAAAGTAAGCATTACTTTGCAGGTGTTTAATACTAAATGGTATTTTTGGAGTAGATAAATATGTATTATGTATCCATTGGTCAAAGAATTAGTTTAGCGATTCAAAGGGGTAACGCTGCCAGTATCTTCGGAACTTTACCTGAGGGGAGTTCTTTTAATTATTTTATTTAGTTATATTTTATTTTTAAGGTTTTTAGTTTGTTGTTAGTGTAGTTTATATTGTAAGTTTAATTAGAAGAGAATGCTTTATTATGTATTATATATTATCATTGTATCGAATACAATAACTCTCGATACAAAATTTATTGGATATCGGAACCAATCTAAGAAAAAACCCTTTTAAAAACAAGCATTTATTTAAATGCGCTAAAAAGAAAAAAATAGGCTTGTACAGTCGCTATCAGATATATATGAGCAGATAAGGTGACCAAATACATATGAACAGTTTAATCAAATCTCGCGACAAGCTTTAACAAATAAATTGTGTCAAATGTTTTTAATTTTAAATGACGTTATAAGTGAACACTATTTTTTTTTTAGCGCATTAGAATAAAACTTGTTTCAAAAAGGGTTCTAATTTAATTGTGTTTCGAGTTACTCTCAGCAAGCCCTTTAATCTGATACCTATTTTGGTAATTCATAAAAAATATTGGTCCGCCATTTTGGGTACGCCGCCATGTTGAATTTAGAATGACGTTACATTACATTTCTGCTCAATCAGTTGAGGGCAAGTGCTTTAAAATTGAGTTGTAAGATTCCCCTTACATACATTGCAAGTTAATTATAAAGCTTGTAAAAATAAAATTTTGAGAAATAAAAAACCAAGTTTACTAAAAAATACTTTATTGGTATATTGCATTTACAACATCAATACTGAAAACCATATATAAATAGGTAATAAAAATATGCGAAGGAAGTTTAACAGATCTGGAATGTAAAACAACAAAATAACATTAGTACTTCATACATACGTCTTTACATAATGTTATTAATTTATTAATTAATGTTTGTATAAATAAATATTCAATGACATGCACACAGCGCCATCTAGCCCCAAGTTTATTTTTTTATTTTTTTTTACGACCCATCTGATGTCATCATCAGCTCATTAAACGTCCCCACCGAGGGGCACGAGCCTACCCGTATAGGGTGATTAGGCCTTAGTCGTCCACGCGGGCCCAGTGCGGATTGGACGACTTCACACACAACCTTCGAATCTCTTCGCAGGCGTGCATGAAGTTTCCTCACGATGTTTTCCTTCACCGTAAGAGCGTCGGATAACGTACATATATTTTCGAAAATTCGAAAACACATTGGTACGTGTCAGGATTTGAGCCTCAGAAATCTGATGTAAATGTTGAGAAGTCGGCTATTAACACCACTGGTTCTCTGTTTAATCCCCGGGCAGTACAAACATTTGTGTGCAAGAACATAGCTGTTTTTGTTGGTTAGGGCGTTTATACGTATTGATTCTGATGATATGGATCTTTTAAAGCTGAGAGCCATCTGCGCTCGCCAATTGCCCGGTGAAGCTGTAAAGCCATCTGCGGCCAACAGCAGTAGTCAGTCAAAAAAATATAGTTCTTATGTCTCGTAAAGATTGTTTGTTTAAATTGCGATAAAATAGAACAAATCTTAGAATAGAGGTTCACATTTTAAAAATATGGCTTACATACATCCTATTTCCCAATGCACATATTATCGTGAATCATCTAGAAAAATTTGTTTTCGCAATTAAAATTGAAACATAAGTTGTACGCACTGAATTTAAAGTCCAAATTCATACAAAAATTCAAATTTAGGCTATTTCCAGAACTCAAAGATTTTTATTTACTTAATAGATTTTAAAAGATATCCCTCTATTTGATAAAAAGCGCCATCCCTTTCTAACTTAATTTCAGTAAACGTGAAGACTCGTTCCAGAATACGGGCCTTAATCCCAAAATAATCTTTTAATACATTTTCATCACTCGAATTTCACAACGTAGAAAGCACAGAGTTTTTCTCCGACGCAGTGAAGTGTAAGACCGCCGCTATAGCGTTGAGCATATGCTTCCTGCCGGCGTAGTCTGTCGACATCAAATACGCCATCACGACGTTCTTCAGATATTCTAGATTAGCGCCCTCTCGTGACTGGATACGGCGTAACCTTAAAATATAAAAAATATTGTTTTATGGCATTAAGTAAACGCGATACTAAGAAAACCATTAAACAACTAAAGCACAATGACAAAGAAATATTAACCAAAATTACAGAGCGTCGGTGGCTCAGTGGTGTGGACTGTCGCCCTCCTACCGGGAGGGCTGAGGTCCAAATCCCGCCACGTACCAATGTGTTTTCGAATTTTCGAAATTATATGTACGTTATCCGACGCTCTTACGGTGAAGGAAAACATCATGAGGAAACCTTCGTGCACGCCTGCGAAGAGATTCAAAGGTTGTGTGTGAAGTCGTCTAATCCGCACTGGGCCTGCGGGGACGACTAAGGCCTTATCACCCTATACGGGTAGGCTCGTGCCCCTCGGTGGGGACGTTTAATGAGCTGATGATGGTGATTAACCAAAAAAATGCCCTAGCCGAGCAGAAGCACAGAACATTACTACTACGGTTAGGAGTAGCAAATAAACCCGTTGCCGCTGCAAGGAA
Organism: Leucinodes orbonalis; assembly: GCA_019425675.1. Lineage (NCBI taxonomy): Eukaryota > Metazoa > Arthropoda > Insecta > Lepidoptera > Crambidae > Leucinodes > Leucinodes orbonalis. Next base: position 104,601 of record PQWD01004902.1, on the reverse strand, counting down.
TAAAAAACACGCACATAAAGCTTTTTAATCTTTGTAAATCCCTAAAATTATTGTAAAACGTGTAACTAATAAAAATAAAAAGGTTTCGATTCATTTATTGTATTTTTAAGTTTAAAATAAAAAATGTTAATAAACTAGTTAGCACGTGGTCACGGTTGAAAATTTATTTAAAACGGGTTTTTAACCACAGATTTTGGTTTAAAACAGTTTAGTTCCAACTCTTCGCTTGACACATATTATGTGTGTTATATTTTCATGTCTTATTGTTATATTTGCATAAAATTTCATTAAAAAATTTTGAGCTTGGGTCATAAAAAGGGTCCAAAATCAAAATCACGAGCATACTTCTATGTCACTATGACATGAAGTGAGAGACGTGATTATGAATGAAAAGTGTGTCCAACTAACGCGATGGGATAGATTAGGCGCGGATACTTTTTGAGTGAGATTGTACATATAGTTATTATTTATCTTTTTTTTTCTTTATGTTAAAGCGGGCAAACGAGCAAACGGCTCATCTGATGGTAAATACACCGCCGTCCATGTACATTTGCAATACCAGAGGGCACTGAAATCCGTTGCCGGCCTTTTAAGGGAATACGCTCTTTCCTGAAGGTCGCCAGGTCGTATCGCTCAGGAAATATCTCCGACAGCAACTGATTCCACAATTGCAGCAACATTCTATAGCCCCGAGAAAACTCGTGGTTGAACATAGCCCGAAGTATCAGTCTATTAAATTATTTAATATATTACCCATAGCTCTGAAAACCATTGTTTACCACTCAAACTTTAAATTGAAATCTTTTTATTAGAAAAATCATATTACTCGGTTGAGGACTATAGCAATGGCCTTTAAATGCGGTCTCCTAAGCAAATGTTTACAGCCGGTTTACCAAATCTATCTTAGGCGACTTACTTATTGACATAAAGAATAGGGATGATGTCAATTTTTTTTTCTATTATTATATCGATGGCCCACATAATAATAGAAACATTGATAAAAAAATTACTCCGTTAACATTAAAACTCACAGAGATTTTCCAATTCTAAAAACACATTAATGGACTTTCCCAAAAACGCTTCATACAAATGGCTACCTAGTTATGACGTCACACATCAGTAATTAGTACGCATAGTTTGTGTATTTTGTACTACAACTATATTAAATGTTACATTTACTAAAACGGTTTCATAGCAAAAGTTGCTTTAAATTGTATGTGTTATCCTTTTGTTAACAAAATTTTGACAATTAATGTACTTTAAAAATGGACTTGCCCATCTAACTTTGAAGACTAATAAAATTCATAAAACATGAGTTTTCGAGCTAAGAGTAAGCACATCGTTATATTTAACCCAGATTTGTAATAATATGAAATAGTTCTTACGATTTCGGGACCCAGTCATCATGCCTATTATAATGAAAATTGACGATAATAATTAATTGTATTTAATGTACAAAAGATAGGACATTTTTAATTGTATAGTTTTTTTATTTTTATTATCTATATTTTATATACCTTTTCCACGCAATGTATATTGTTTTATGAAATAAATAGAATTGAATTGAAATTGAATTGCGTGGTTCGTGGCAAGAAATTACGACAAAAATGCACTGTCGAGGACTTCCATTCATCTAGACTACTCAAAATTTCATACTCACCACGAGTATGAAATTTTGAGTAGTCATTTGTGATTTATAATGTACGCGTATTACTAAACTCAGTTCACGTTCTAATATTATTGTGTACACACATTTTTATACAACAAATCAAGAATTCAAGCAAATTGTGTTTTTCCTGGTTTCACAACAGATAGATAGCAAGATCTCATACAAACTGAATAGGGCTCGGTGAGATTAAAAATGACTAACCTGTCTATCTCCTCCTTCAGAGTCCTAACAACTTCCTTGAATCGCTCTTTTTCAATTGTCGAATCACGTTGGCAGTCCCTGAAAGATATGACCAACATCATGAGTATGATATGACTCCGTGTACGCAAATAAGCAGTGCATGCCCTGTGCGTCTTGAAAATGTGGAAAATCGCCAACATATTCAATGATTCCCACTTATTTGCCCTTTCTCCTCTTCAGATTTAAAACCATAGGCGACCTGCCGACGTCAACAGCACTCAATTTGATGAAAATATAATTCGTTTGTTTAGAGCGTCGGTGGCTCAATGGTGTGGACTGTCGCCCTCCTACCGAGAGGGCTGAGGTTCAAATCCCGACTCGTACCAATGTGTTTTCGAAAAATATATGTACATTATCCGACGCTCTTACGGTGAAGGAAAAACATCGTGAGGAAACCTGCGCACGCCTGCAAAGAGATTCAAAGGTTGTGCGTGAAGTCGTCCAACCCGCACTGGGCCCGCGTGGACGACTAAGGCCTAATCACCCTATACGGGCAGGCTCGTGCCCCTCGGTGGGGACGTTTAATGAGGTGATGATGATAATTTCTTTATTGTTTTTGTGATTAGTTTTAATCACTTTGCATACCCAACTCATATTCTCTGTGCACGCTATAGTAAATTAGGTAATAAGTCCACATGTACCTATCTGTGATTTTTTTTATATATTACTAATGCCCGTATTCTAAGAACGAGACTCACGCGTTGATCTTCACTAAGTAGAGTTAGAAAGGGATAATGCTCTATACGAAAAATAGCACCATCCCTTTCTTACTTAATTTAAGTAAAGATCAACGTTGAGTCTCGTTCTAGAGTACAGGCCTAGTGTACAGGGCGGTCAGGATGCTCACCTGACGATAAGTGATACGCCTGACCATGACAGAGCGGCATTGAAGGAGACCAACAACTGAGAGACAGTTATTTCTCCATCAATGCGCCGTCACCCGAGACAACAGATCTTACTATCTTATACTCGGTAATAAATAAAATAAATAAAGATATTTGAATTTACCTATATGCCCCTCCAATATGTGTTTTTCCTTTCTTAGCTGCGAGATGTCGAGATCTTTGCGGGCAACTCGTGCGCATAGTGTAGCATATGCGGCGGTGACGTCACATCCTGGAGTACAATGTACAAGCTACAGCTATGGCTCATAATGAAGATCACGAAGAATAATATAAAATAAAATAATAGTTGTTAGTAAGCTACGATGATGTTATCAAATAAGAATTGAAATTAACGTCAACTATTCGCAATGCTTAAAGACAAAAGTCTTTGAGCAATGCGTCCTACCCGTGCTAACATACGCAGCTGAGACATGGACACTGACTGCGGGATTGGTTCATAAGTTCAAAGTGAAGCGAGCTGATGTGCTGATGATGATGATGATGATGCGCTTGTAGTGCCTGGTATTGCAAGCGTTCATAGGCTTCGGTAACCGCTTACCATCAGGCGGCCCGTAGCTTGTTTGCGACTTAGTCGTATAAAAAGCAGTCTCCTTTGAGTAGAATCCAAAATGATTACAACTTGCTCTGTAGCAAAACACATATTTCATTATTCATTTTTAAAATTTAAAGGAAGATCATACTTCATGAAGTCAGAGGCTACATAAAGGTTTACTTTGAATGGAATTTCACTATAATATAAAAACTTAACTTGTAAGTAGTTATAGTACAAAAGTAATAATAATATGTTGATTAAGCTGAACTCACCTACAATAGATACATGTATCAGAATTTTGAAAGGTAACACTGTAATATGATATGTGTATGCATGTATTGTTGGTGAGTCTAAGTGAGGTGAGTAGGTGAAAAAAATAGAATTTCTTTAATAATGAAGTATGATACTGACCGTGAACAGCCCATCTCCCAGCTGTCTCTCTTCAGCACTAGTCTTCCTCGCGCGGTCGTTCCTCGTCCTTATAAAATTGTCAGTTTCGTCTAGCAACGCCGCATATCTCTCGCGTTGAGTCGCCAACTGTTTCTCTAGTGATTGCATTCGTGCTTTCAGGTCTGACGTCACCTCGGCGTGGTACTTCTGCTCGGTTTTTAGTTTCTGGAGACATTTAAATGGCACATATTTTAATAAGGTAAATACAATAAGAGCGTCGATGGCCCGATGGTGTAAACCGTTGCCTTCCGATTAGGAGGGCGCTGGTTCTAATCCCGCCACGTATTATATAATGTAATTATATGTACGTTATCCGACGCTCTTACGGTGAAGGAAAACATCGTGAGGAAATCTGCGCACGCCTGCGAAGAGATTAGAAGGTTGTGCGTGAAGTCGGCCAAACCGCACTGGGCGCGCGTGGACGACTAAGGCGTATACATCCTATATGGGTAGGCTCATGAGGCTCGTACCCTGGTGGGGACGTTTAATGAGCTAATGATGATGATGATGAAATACAGTAAAATAATAATAAAAGTTGATCTACCAACCCAATTTCCCCCGATCGGGGAAACTTTCAGAGGAAACTGGGACATGTGTCTACCCGTGAAATAAAAGAAGTCGCAAAATTTAGGAGTAAGTAATCCTTCCATTTTGTGCCAGATATCCCGCTCCTCCGGTTCTCTCATACAGCCTCCACCAGCGAACTTTCTCAAGTCGTCGGTCCAGAGGGCGTCCTACGCTACACTTGTCGAGAATCATAATTACATGTTTAGGGTTAATGAACCTAAATACTCTACCCACTCCGATCTTTGCTTATAACATAAAAAAATACCTCTTCATAAATCTTCATCGTATCTCCGCTTCTCTTGCTTCTCCTCCTCTAGCATCATCTGAAACGTGACCACTTTCTCCTTCCACTTCTCAACATCTCCTCTCAACTCCACAATCACACTCTGCGTCTCATCACCCCCGGAAGTTTTAACACTCTTCTTTTTGTACGCTTCAAATTCCGCCACAACATTTTCCAATTCTTCTCTGCATTTCGCATGAACATTTTCGTAGCCGTCCAGTTTGAAAACTGTTGTTATATCGATCGGACTGCCCAGTTTCTCGTTTTCTGCTATTAGCTCCTTTTTGAGGATATGGATTTTGTCTATCAACGTCTGGAGGTATTCGCTGTCCGCCAACTTCTCGTTGTCTGTCTCGCTCTTCGGATGTACTTCTACTGTAAAGGAAAAAGAGATAACGTCAATATTTCAAACAAATGGCTTCCATTTGAATATTTAAAGTAAGCGTTGTTTTCACGACATTGCTCGCGCTTGGTTTGATTAAGAACGTATGCACTTGTTATGAACTTATAGCAGAACAATTGTGTTCCGTGTTGATTCTTTTGACTTTTAAATAACCTAATTTATTTTGGTTTGCGTTATTAGTGTCATTATTACAATATTTCTTATTAATGAATAATAATAGTGAGTAATGTATGTAATGTAAAGCAATGTATTGAGCCTAAGGTAAATTAAAGGCACGGTGTCAAATAAAATTAGGACGATTTCACGTTATCACAAATTATAAAATATTTCTGATTATCATTTCCGACTTGCCAAATCCAGCCAATATGTCGTACGTCTTTTGACTCTCGTACTTAGGGACTTTATTCTTACTGTCGTTTGGGGGTTATTTTGTCTAGCAGACTGATATATGCGACCTTACCTGCGGCGATTAATGACGACTACAAATGACGGCATAGCTTTCTCGTCGAGCTGACATGAAATGAAAAAATACTGCTCTTGTTAGAGTATTGCCACTTTATTCGCTTTAAGTGGGTCCTAAAATTCAGATTGTCTTTTGTCTTCTTCTATTCATAACTTCAATAAAAAGAAGCATTCTTCTTGTGAGAGTATGGACACTTTAGTCGCATTAAGTGTGGATGCTAAAATACGTTCCTTTTCGACTCGCTGAAAACACTATGCAATATTATGTCGTTTACTCTTGCGTCGTCTTTCGTGAAAGTCTAGTTATCATCTGCTGTCATTTTTCCAATGTGTATATTTACTGACCTTTTATCTAAAAATGACAATGGCTATCTCACAATGCAAAGACAGTAATGAAGAATTTTTAGTAAAACTTCCCACTCGTTCCCTAATGTCGTTGTATCAAACCTGTGGTTTTGACGTCTTGTTTGGCGATTGCCGACGATGTTAGTTAGTTTCTTGGTTATTGGTGTTCAGCATCACTTACCGTGTCTTCGTCAATCTTTATTGTCGCAAGGATTTATCAAAACTTGGGACTCGTTCTCTTATGTCATTGTAACAAACCTGTGATTATGGCGTCTGTTATTCGGGTTTTCCCTACAAAGCACTGTGTTTTCTATTGGTGTTTAGCTTCACTAACCGTGTACCCCGTGTGCGGCGCCATCACTGTGCGTGTCGTGTATGAGTCGTACTTAGTCGCATTTAGCAATACTTTACACTCGTTTTCTAATGTCTTTGTATCAAACCTGTGTTCTGACGTCTTGTTTGGCGACTGCCAGCGATGTTGGTTAGTATCTATTGGTGTTTAGCGTCACTCACCCTCTATTCCGTGTGCGTCCCCATCAGTGTGTGGTGTCGTGTATGAGTCGTCCGTTGAGCTTGGCCTGCAGCTGCGCGATCCGTCGTTGGTCGGAGTCGTGTCGTCGCTCCGACACGCCGACGGCGCGGGACAACTCCGCCAATCTTCCTTCTAATATACACACGCGCTCCTACTTAAACGGTGGTCTGAGAGACAGTCATGATAGTTTTGTCGCTTTGAGTGCGGTGCCTGATATACACTGTCTTTGTCTCTTTCGACTCTTAACTCCAATGAAAGACGCTGTTCTTCTCAGTTAAGTATTGACACTTTAAGTCGTTTAAAGTGGGTCTTTATATTCAGATTGTTTTTTGTCTTTTTCTATTCTAAACTCCAATGAAAGACGCTGCCTTGTCAAGAGTCAAGACACTTTAGTCGCTTTGAGTGTGGATGCATACCTCCTTTTTGACTCGCTAAAAACACCATGCAATAAGTTCATACGTGTTGGGGACTATTTACTTACTCTTGCGTCGTCTTTTGTTATAATCTGTGGTATCTTCTGCTGTCACTTCCCCTGTCCCTATTACTGACCTTTGATTCGGTTCCTAAAAATGACACTGGCTATCTCGCGATGCAAAGACAGCAATGAAGATCGATTTATCAAGTTGGGGACTCGTTCTGTATGTCATTGTAACAAACCTGTGATTATGGCGTCTGTTATTCGGATTTTCCCACAAAGCACTGTGTTTTTCTATTGGTGTTTAGCTTCACTAACCGTACCCGCCGTGTGCGTGCGTATCACTGTGCGGTGGTTGTGTAGTGGTATCCGTACTGTCGCATTAGCAATATCTTTACACTCGTTTTCTAATGTCTTTGTATCAAACCTTGGTTCTGACGTCTTGTTTGCGACTGCCACGATGTTGGTTATATCTATTGGTGTTTAGCGTGTCACCCTCTATTCCGTGTGCGTCCCCCATCAGGTGTGTGTCGTGTATGAGTCGTCCGTTGAGCTTGGCCTGCAGCTGCGCGATCCGTCGTTGGTCGGAGCGTGTCGTCGCTCCGACACCCGCGGCGCGGAAGCTCGCCATCTCTCCCCTCAATATCACACGCGCTCTTCTTGACGGGCGCATATCTTGCGAGCCGACTCTTCCGCGCGTTTCGCTTTAATTTGCTCCTGGGTACGGAGAGTTATAGATTATTAGTTATCACGTATAAGTTTGAGCGTCGGTGCTCAATGGTGTGGTCTGTTGCCTTCCTATTGGGAGGGCTGAGGTTCAAATTCTATCACGTACAATTAAGTTTTCGAATTTCAAAATATATATTTTATCGGTACGTTATCCGATGCTCTTACGGTGAAGGAAACCTGCGCACGCCTGCGAAGCAATTCAAAGGTTGTGCGTGAAGTCGTCTAACCCGTACTGGGCCTCCGTGGATGACTAAGGCCTAATCGCCCTATACGGGTAGGCTCGTGCCCCTTAGTGGGGACGTTTAATGAGCTGATGATGATGAATAAACAGTCTACCTAACAAGTAAATGGCTCCTATCTAAAATAAACACCTTAACCCTTTAGCCGCCAATGACACAATAGATTTCCTATCGCGTCTGGATTCCCGTCGTCCAATGTGTTAATAAGAGTTCATACCTCTCTAATAGCGACGGAGTGCGCCTGCTCGACGAGCGCGAGTTTGTGTTGCAAGCGCACCAACAGCGCGGGCGTCTCCGCCGTCCTGGCCTCGGCTCGCTGCAAACGACGCTGGGACACCGTATATACAACTGAGTGCATACCCTGTACGTCCAGACAACCCGGACAAATCGCCAACATTTCAAATGATACCCACTTATTCACCCATTCTCCTCTACAGATTTGAAACCATCGGCGATGTGCTGTCTTCAACAGCACTACATTTGACAGAAATGTTTTTTTTGCGATTTCTGTCACTCGCATTGCATACGTTGCTCATAATGTCTGTGCACGCTACTGGAACCTGGAACCCTTGATGTAGCAGCCGACCTACACCAAATGTGTCATCTAAATGGGATTTGAACATGCGCCCTCCCAATCGGAAGGTTCAGTCCACACCATTGAGCCACGCCCCTCAGTGGGGATGAATTAAGAGTCTACCTAGAGTAAATCGCTCTTTCAGTCCACACCATTGAGCCACGCCCCTTAGTGGGGATAAATTAAGAGTCTACCTATCAATGTAAATGGCTCCTGTCTTAAAAATCAACACCTTGACTGCAAATAACGCTTTAAAGCGCCAGCCACAATAGATTTCCTACGCGTCCGGATTCCCGTCGTCCAATGTGTTAGTAAGAGTCCGTACCTCTCTAATAGCGACGGAGTGCGCCTGCTCGACGAGCGCGAGTTTGTGTTGCAAGCGCACCAACAGCGCGGGCGTCTCCGCCGTCCTGGCCTCGGCTCGCTGCAAACGACGCTGGGACGCCTCCAGCGAACTGCTCAGGTCGCGAACGCGCTGCTCTAATTCGCTTGGAGGCTGCAGTTTGTTGGACATATCATCATCATCAGCTCATTAAACGTCCCCACCGAGGGGCACGAGCCTACCCGTATAGGGTGATTAGGCCTTAGTCGTCCACGCGGGCCCAATGCGGATTGGACGACTTCACATACAACCTTCGAACTCTTCGCAGGCGTGCATGAAGGTTTCCTCACGATGTTTTCCATCACGTGTAAGAGCGTTGGATAACGTACATATATTTTTCGGAAAATTCGAAAATACATTGGTACGTGTGGATTTGAACTCAGCCCTCCCGGTAGGAAGGCGACAGTCACACAACTGAGCCCCGACGCTCTTTTGGTAGCTCGTTGGACATAACATAATGATAAATAGAATCTTTTATTTGGGAATCTTTATTTGAGAAGCTGCAAATGTTATTCGAATATGTACATAATGATTGAATAAAAAGCCTCTTTGTATTCAAGATATTACAAAACACAAAAGAAAATATACATTATACTTTATAGTAAAAAAAAATTGTCAGTAATTGAGTGTTTTATATGTTTTTACTTAATTCTAATTAATTAGGAAGTTAACTATAAAGTTGACCTTTTAAAAATATAAAAAATAAAATTTATTATTATTTTGACGACCTTTGTGCTGTAATGGTGCAGACGTCGGCTATTAGAAATAAATAAATATTCACACAGCGCCATCTAGCCCCAAACTAAGCATAAACCTGTAATATGGATACTAAACAACAGATAAACATACTTATATAGTTTTCTAACAGATAACACAAATGTTTGTACTGCCCAGGGATCGAACCCGGAACCCTTGATGTAGTAGCCGACGTCTCAACCACCACACCAAATAACTCGTCAAAAAAATGGTTCCGATTATATTATTTACCTTGAGCCTCTGTTGAATTCACAACTTTATCTTCTAGCTTTTCTTTCGTCTTCCTTTCACTGTTCAGTTTTGCATGTAATTCTCTGAAACCAAATACATTTTTTGTATTATAGGTGCTTAGGACGGTCAGGGCCCTCGCCTGATGGTAGGTGATATGCTTAACAATCGCAGAACGGCATTAAAAGAGACCTGATAGACAGTTACTATCCTCCATCAACGCCGCACTGCGCCCATCCCGCGAGACAACAGATGTTAGGTCTCTCATACCCGGTAATTTTACTAGCTACCACAGACATCCGAATATACAATTAGACTGGACAAGCCGCCAAGTTTATAGGCAGTCCCAGTGTCGCAATTTCTTTTCGGTTCTTACCTTTGAAAAGTTATTATATTTCTTGGGAAATTTACTGATTCATTGCGATGATGGCATGTTACAATTGCACAGGATGGCATTTTGGAAAAAAACGGTTATTTCTTCTAATATTCGTGCGTCTTGACTCGTCTCACAGAGCGTAAACTGGCAGCCAGTGTATGCTCGTCGTGCTAGCTACAGTGTCCTCATCCTGAAACACTGAAGTGCAAAGCACTTCTATTTCATGGAACAATATCGAGCACTGCAGTGCAATATTTTTTGATACCAAAGCAAACCACATCTGCTTGTGGTGCAATCTGCCAAATAGCGGGGCTTGCCATCTTCTTCAACATTGTTTCCCCAAAATCATAAGTCAGTAAAGTGGTCAGTAGTGAATACCATGGTAGGTAGTTAAAAGTCACTTACTTTAACATTGCTGAATGATCTGCTCTCTCTTTCTCCCTCTCCTGTATCTCATATGCTATCTTCGCTTTCAAATTGTTAATTTCCACTATGTGTTGCTGTACTAACGATTTTGTTTCTTCTTTCATTGCAGCTAGTTGGTTTTCATACTGTTAAATAAAAATCATGAATAAGGACTGTGTTGTTACAGCAGATTAGAATTACACTGTCCACACTGCGTGAACAGCACCTACTGAATTGTGTGTGAAACACCCCTAACTCTGGAAAGAAGTACAGAAATGTCTTACACATTTTTTTTCATAATCTTTATTTGCATAAAACATGGTGTAAAAGTTATCAACAATAGTTAGTCCAGAACATTCATGTTTTGCCAAGAATAGCATGCAGAATAATAATACAAATCTTCTACTACTATTAAATAAAAGGAATTATTCATATCATAGAATTTTTATTGTATTTAAGTGGAAAAAAAAACAAAAATTCCACACATTTAATTCATAAAACACAATCATTAGTTGATGATTTACTTGTAAAAACCAAAAGCAACTTTTAAGTTTAAATGAAGTTGGAAGTATGTTAATTCACATAAATATTTTCCATAACCATGTGATGTGGAAGGTCCTTATATTGGGATATTTAATAGACTGATTTAAAAATCAATACAGGAAATAACAAAAGGTAGTAATTACCTTATCCCTAGTAACCTTTTTATCAGCTTGAAATGCTTCCTCCATTCGAGCTTTCTCTGCGGTCAATGTTGAGAGAGACAATGTAAGAGCTGCGAGAGAGTCATCAGCAGCTGAAAGTATAAATGAATTAATTCAAATCATCAAACCTTGTGAGTTTTTAATGATTAAGTAGTGGTTAGTATTATCATCCTTAGTTCTAGTAAATAAACTACTTTAAAATTATTGATGTGGAGATACAATCTTTACCCTAGGAAAAAAAAGGGAGGAAATCAACTTCTTTTGGAGTTAATTTACTATTAAAGTAATGTTTACATATAAAATAAAATGTATATAATTACCTCCTTCACTGGGTGTCTCTGTTTTGTTCAAGGCTTTAAGACTGATTTCTAAAGCCTCTTTCTCTTTAGCAAGGCCTTTGTATGCAGCTACTACATCTGCAATTAAATTTATAGACCAAAAAACGATTTAATAGGCTATTTTAGCCATAATTTTAAATCAACATTAAAAATTCACTCATTAATTCGTTACCTCTTAGTCGCGCCTCATATCTTTTGATTTGGTCAGCTTGTTTTGTGATTGTCGATATAAGCTCTTGTTTTGATAGTGATTCCATCTTTACCAAAAAGCCCTGGACTGGTAAACCAGCGCCGACAAACTAATCTTCAACACTTTGGCGATTTTTCCTTGTGTAAATAGAAAACAAAGTATGATTAATGAACAATATAATATAATTGATGAGAAAAACTGCTGCATATGAATACCAATGAATTCCTAAATATTGACACTGACAATTTGTTGACATGACACTTGACAACATTTTTTCTTTTATTCGTTCCATTTAGAACAGGCTAAGATCATGCACTATGCTGACTAGTCATTAGTGAACATTCTTTTGTTTGATTGATGAAAAAAATAGCAATGATCATAATGGTGATTATGTATGTTAAATGATATTTGAATACCTTACTAGTATTTCAGTAAATATGTGAGACTTTACTGAAACCTTTTGCCGACTTCTTGAGAGGACTTAAAGTGACCGTTCTTCTGTTGTTTCATTTGCCGAGCCCGACACTTGCACTGTTCATGAACACTTAATGGTTAATAATCCACCATTATTACACATTAACATTCGAATAAAGACAAATTTTAGAAAATTAAACAAAACCGATGACATGACACTTCACTTTCCCGCTAAGGTGAACGGTGAAGGGGTGAGGATCGATATTGGGATTTGAGAGCTAAATTCGAAAAATATGAGATATCTACTAGCTACTATGCCACATACATGTATTTCCGAAATTGTATTATTCTTACGGTGAAGAAAAACATCGTGAGAAACCTGCGCACACCTGCAGTTAGATTCAAAGGTTGTTCGTGAAGTTGGCTTGGCCCGGCCAATCCAATCCCAACAATACGCAGTGTGTCCACGTGGACGGCTAACTTAAGGCCTAGCTAGACACCGTTTACGGCTAGGCTCGTGTACTGTGGTGGGGTAATTTAATAAGTTGATGATAATTATTTTACTACCTATTCAAATTTATATAATACCTAAAGTCAATTTTATCTAAAAATACAATTATTTATTATAAATAAAAAGGTAAATACTAAATGAAATATAAAATATATTATGTAACAAAATCGAAAAGTGCGTCTGCCCGAGGCAGGGTTCCCAAAACACTAGCAGCATTTCCGCGCTGAATAGCAATGCTTATTCTTTGACCAAGGAAGCTGCCGGCTGAGGAGTCCCCTGTAGCCTTTTTCATAGTACTACATAATTAGGTATTTATACCTCATAGGTATCCAACAGTGGCAAACTGAATAAATTTTAAATAAACCTAGTCAACTAATATATAGATAGGTGCCTACATGGATGGAATTAAACATTTTAAACATTATTCTGGTTTTTGGATTTGACCACAAGTACGTTCCTACTTGTATAGTATAAACATTAAGTACCCACCTACCTACTCACATCCGAAATTCTACCGAGCTTATCCACTACGAATAGTTGTTAACCTCGGTTAACCAATGTCTTTGTTACCTACTTTAAATAAACAAGCTTAATATTTACAAAATTGTTATATTTAAAAAAAAATCGATGCTATTATTATTCCCTACTTGTATTTAAAATTGCCAAAAATCGGCTGCACGAGCGTGGAAACACAAAAGGTTCAACGACCTCAATCGGAAGGGTGAGACGGGGGGTCGTTTCTATCCCTCGTAAATGTTGGTTGATCAAATTGTGTTTCAAAGTGGAGCGCACCGCTCGGCGTCCATCATGGTCGTTTTTTAATTAGATAGATTCATGTTAGCGATTTTATGTCTATTAAGCTATGTTAATTTATCTAGGTACTTTCACTTAAAAATAAATTTGGGTTACCAATTATAATTTAGCAAAGTAAATAAAAAATGACAATTCCGTAGAGAGGATACTCATTATTTTATTAGATAAATTGAAAGTAAGTTCTAAAGGTTGTTGGCTTTTATTTATCAAAGAAATTAAAATAATCAATGTCCTTTTTCTGTGGGTAATAATTATTATTTTCTTGTAGATCTTAATACAAATAATTCTAAGGTTCAAAATTGTAATATTAAATACTAGCCTTTTTAAAACCATATAAGTAGTTATTCAACCTTAGATAAATCTCAGACAGACAGAGCCTCCCCCGACGAGAGAGAGAGATGGTCCAATGTATGTTTGACCAAGATTCGAAATATTTTTTTGCGCTTCAAAAATAACAATATAGTTTTCTATCGATAGCGCCCTTGTAAAATTACAGCGGGGGCTTAACCCGTGTTCAAGTTTTACCCTCGACGTAAAAGTAGGGGTGATTTTTGACCCTTTTTAAATAGTGGGTTGTTCATAAGTAGGTGGGACGATCAAAATTTACATGTGGTATCTTGGGCTGGACAATTACATTTAAGTAGTGTAGTTGGTACCTAATATTTGATACTTAATGCACAACATTAAAATGGTTCTAGGTATAAATTACGGAAAAATCTAGATAGGAATCTATCGCATAACTACATGCTGCGGAAGATAACTATTAATTATGTACTATGTATTAATATCTAAAAAATGAAAATGTTTGAGTCATTTTAGACAAAATACGCAAGCGGGATAATTTACGGTAGGGTACAGGTGTTACAAATAAAACATATTTTTTGTATATTATTGCTAATGTCAATATTTAATGTCTATCAATATTTCCTACATCAGATTACATTCGTTGACATTATTTCAGAAATTAAATGTAAGTAAGCCAAACATTTTTCATACATTTATCGGCGATTTGTACTCTGTCTTAAATATCTCTAGCTACATCCTAGGCCAAAACCTTACAATACCCAAACCTGCCCAAAGTAAAACAAACAAAAGAAAAAACAAATTGTTAAATGTGGTTAAGTCGCTTAAACAATCGATACAAAATGTTAGTATTTCAAGAACTGAAACTAATCTAAACAAAATACCACATATAAAAATACAGATGCAAAACAAAACAATAAATGGGACAGGTGTGTATTGGAGTCATTCGGTGGTGAAGCGTTATTTCGTTACTGGGACACATTGAGATAAATATTCATATCAATGCTGGGACGTCACAACATAAAATATATTACTAATAAGACATTTTGGACTTTCCACTCACAAACGCATTTAGTAAAACACATATAAAAGCTTGTCCTTGTATCTAGTTGTATAGAGGAAAACAGAGAAAGCACCTTAACTTACAGAACTTACTCGAGATGATGTAAATTATTAATTAGGTAACAGTAAGTATAGTTCATAATCCAAACATATTACAACATACAAATGGAATAATTGTGCTACAAATTGTTTTAGCCATTGTCATGATGACTGATTGCATTGTTTTAGTCAGTTTCATCTTCATGATGCGTATTCTATACAAAATTGGCGTGTAGGTAGGTACCTATAGCCAAAATCAAGCCCAAACATCAACTTAGTTTGAAATATTTTTAGGTAGGTACTTACCGATTCCATTTTTAAATAGATAAATTATTTAACCATCATAATGCATATAATTTACGAATAGCCAAGTTAAATGAGCATAATATTATGTTCATTTAGCTAGAGCGTATTTAATGTATTAGGATTTTTTAAACCAATAATTGCTTATGAGGTCATTGAACTCAAGTTTATTCATTGCAAATAAGCTCAGCTTAAAATAGGTAATGAAATTAAAATGACTTAAAATCCATTTCAAATTCTGTTCCTGTAACATTTATAACTCACTTTATAACATAGTAGAGGTTTACCTTATATTCATAGTTATAAATTTATAATGCCATTTTGAGTATTATGGTGTTAGGTTGAGGACATATTAAAAATCATTAAATAAGTATCATTCCTAACCAATATAATGAATGTGAATGAAAAATTCAAAGCATCCCCTTTTCATAATATTCAGAGGTACAGTTTGACCTTTGACTAGTTTCGATACACACCATATGTATATTGTTATGTATTGTGTACTATACAATGGTACATTATACTTATGTTAACCAAACACCACACCAACATAATTTAAACTCAAAATCCTAAAAGTCTAGTTTTAAATTAGAGAACACGGCTTTATAAATACTTAAGAGTACATACTTAAAACTTTATGTTGCGCAAAATTATAACTGACTAGTTTCGCATAGTTAAGTACTTGTAATAAATAATAATAATTAATCTTATTGACACATTTATCCTTATTAGTATCATATAGAAAGTAAACACATAGGTACTTATTCAAAATGCATCATACAATACAAGCCAAACTGTATCGAGGATGACCCCTCAGCAGTTCTCGTGATATGCATTCACCTATGAATAATTTCACTATGTACGTAGTTACATAAACTACTAAATATCTGGAACAATACAAATCATGTGATAGGTATATGTTCATAATTGAGTAAGACAAATGTATTGATCCAACTAATTTTGAACTTACACTTAATATTCAATATATTATTAAATATAACATCAAATGAAATCTATATATCTATAATGATTATAATAAATTATGTTTACAATGAATTGAAAAGTTACTTAAATTTAATAATAAATAGATATGATTATATAAATTAATAATTAGAGAGACAATATCATGCTGTGAAAGTCAAACTGTCAACTCATTTCATTACAAACTTTTAAAAGAATGAATCTGGTGATGCAATTAGATAATTATACATCCAAACTCATTCAAGTTAATAGGGTATATGATTACATTATTAAAAACAAACATGACCATGTGACTACTTTGGTGACTTAAAAAAGTGAGCATGAGCAATCAAATACCCTAATCATTCAACCACTTACTGAGTATGTGCCTCAATTTGACTTTCACTTAATATAGGTACTAGCCGTAATATTCGCATATCAGATACATGTAATCAAGTTACAATTATTACAAAATTTAGTACAATAAAATGTTGATCAATAACTACTAAGTTATGTCATGGTCCTTCCACTTCATAATTTCGATTGAGATTTTTATTTTACATAGTCAAAAATTGATTTTTTTTCACTATTATTATTATGTTTACAAGCAATGTGAAATCAAAAGTATGAATATGAGATATTACAAATATGATTAACTTAAAAATGTATATTAATTAAGTAATTATGTTCTTATATATTCATTATTATATCTTTGTCATATGACTTTGTGCATCTCTGTTATTATTAATAATTATTAAGACAGTTAATACTATTGATGGAACTACAAACAGTACCTTCAATATAATTAAACATGTACCTATGGAAGCAATGTATGTTTTATAAAAATCTTCACTTATCATCAAATGACAATTAATCAGTCGTAATTTGTCTCTGATATCTTTGGTAATGGGTGAAAATAAATAATGTGAATTTAAATAACTATTGCAACAATTCCAATGGAAAATAGACATTCATTACAATTGCACTGGCTTTTAAATAAATAATTCAAATTTTTCATACATTCACTTTAAGCAAATAGTATAATATTGCACTGTCTAAAGTTACTAAAATATATTATTGCCCAAATAACTATTAGACTCTTATTGGCATTCTGTCCATTTCTGATAAAGATTCTCTTACAGTTAATGAAACTATTTATTTTGGGGATTTATTTCTGTTAGAATCATGTCAATAAATATCTTAGGATAATGTTTGTGAAAATTGGTCAACAATTTTTCTTTGATATAAACCTTTTCTCTATCAGAAATGAACAATTTTTAACACATGACAATCACTGTTTCTCCACATTTGGTAAAAGTATTCAGGTGGTTCTCTAGTTTCAAATAAAATAATAAATATTAATGCATCAGGCAGTAACTAACATTGTCAAAAATATTGATCTTTATATTTTGAGTTATACGATACCAAGTTCACTTGATACAAATATCATAGCTTACAAAAATTGTAATTGTCTGAATAAATATGAGCCTGCCCAAATATGGGGCATTATTCTCATAATTTTCAATAAGAAATATATTAATTGCATATTCATGGACATTATACTGAATACGTTGTAAAGTTCATTGATTAAGTGAATTTTAATTTGGTCAGTTATGGGTTGTAAAGTTAATATTGGAGGTTGCCCATAAAGTATACCACATCT
Source organism: Leucinodes orbonalis (assembly GCA_019425675.1). Classification (NCBI taxonomy): domain Eukaryota; kingdom Metazoa; phylum Arthropoda; class Insecta; order Lepidoptera; family Crambidae; genus Leucinodes; species Leucinodes orbonalis. The sequence continues at coordinate 86,809 of PQWD01004902.1, read as the reverse complement.
GCAGAGCAAGCTTTCATTTTGCCAATATTACATTTTCTTAAAAAAAGAAGAGGGCCTTGTGACATATTGTATGAAAACCTCTTCACTGTGATGTCAGTTATATTATTTGTACTTGCATTGAACACTGTTCAACTGGCCATGTCATGATTTGCATCAGTTATTTCACTACTCAGTACTAAATAAATTGTTATTGATGCCAAACCATGACAGCGTAATGATCAACATTTTTGCATTAGCTACAATTTATTGACTAGATTTTGATCAACTTAAGATTTACTCTTGTTCGTTTTGAAGCTGACCTGCAGCACTTGACCGTTCAGCGAGTATCCATTCAACGATTGGATAGCAACCACTGCCTCATCGTAGTTGGTCATTGTAACAAAACCGTAACCTTTACATTTGTTGGTTGTGGGATCTCTTATAATTTTAACACTCTGGACGGCACCAAAGGGGCCAAAGAGCTGCCACAGGATACTCTCCTCAGTGTCAGCTCCGATATTGTAAACAAAGATGCACCAACCTGAACCACCTAAAGCATTACCTTGGATGAGGGGGTCAGCCAAAGGAGAAAACCGTTGGAGTCCTTTGTTGATGGCAAGGAGTGCCTTCCCTGCAGGACCTACGAAACGGCGAGCCGATGCTGGTGCTAGATACGCTGCTAGAGGTGCTAAAGCCTTATTCTGATTGCTTGGATTGTTGGCACATTTCACTGTTATAGGGCCTGTACCACCAGGTGGTATAGTGCCATTCAACTCACGGATGGCTGCCTCGGCTTCGCATCGCTGGTCGTAGCGGATGAACGCGACGCCTCTGGAAGGTCCCTGGATCGACTGGTCCTCAGCACCCACTTGGAGCAAATGGCCAACATTCATGTTCTCATGGAGGATACGCGAGCTGATGATAGTACCGTAAGGACTGAAGAGCTTCTCCAACTCCTGCTGCGTCATGTGCTTCGGTAAGCCGGACACGTAGAGGTTGGCGCCTTTGATCGCGTCCGAACTGGGTCGGGCGTACGAAACTTTGATGATTTTGTTCTGCAACCTGAGCCCGTTCAGTGTGTTCACAGCTTTCTCCGCGTCTTCAGCCTTGTGGTAATTAACGAAGGCGTAACCCAGACTTTGTCCATTCAGGATGTGGTCAGGAAACACTGTCACTTTATCTCTAATTAGCTTGCAACTTTCTACTTCGCCGACGCTTGAGAACAGCGAACGTATCTCTTCTTGAGTCATCGTTTGTGGCAAATAGTTGACGATGAGATTAGTTTTTGACTCGTTATTGCATGGCTGAACCTTGCTACCATTTTGCGTGGGCTGGTTCGCATTTACCGTGTCAAGCGAATTTGCCATCATTTTTGCTTATTTTCCTATTACACCAAATTCGATAAATGACACTGTATATGTTAGAGCTGGATCAGGTAAAACAAATCCGAACTAGATCATAGATTCTTTGATTTCTTTAATAACACCACTTCGCGTTGGTTGAAAGCAGCAAGGTAAGAAAATCAATAAGATGCTGTTCACTTTTCTACTTATCCTGTTTTAGGCGACTCGGCACCTAAAACGTTGACTCAAAATATAACCAGAAACACAAATTAACGTTAGTTTATTAGATCTTATGGAGAATACGAAAGCAAAGTGAAAAGGAAATCAACCAAAAATCTATGCGACTTGCGACCTATTCTCGTAAATTCATTTCTTTCACTTCACTTTCTTTTTTAAAATGTTGCCAGCATTTCACGTACTTCTTTACCTCCCAGCGAACGAAAAACCCTTTACATTAAAATATGGGTAAAAGATCATGACATTAATTTAAAAATTATTTACCTACAAATATTTCATTTTGACATTACAAAAATTAATAACAATACTATTAGCAAAAATAACACTTAGCTTTACCAATAAATCAATAGTAATAGTAGGCTTGTTTTAAGTATTTGATATTTAATTATTAAGGTACAATATCCTATATGTATTAGTTACATATCTGAATTTTAAAAATTAAAGGTTTTTATAATTTGAAAATAAATTATCGTTTAATTAATTCTTTTTTTTTAAATAGCTATTTAATCATTTTAGGAATTCCACAAGTACTTTCATTTAACCCTCTACCGCATATGATCCCATATATGGTATGGCGTTTTTTTTGTGGTCTTATTTACAAACAAATAACAACTAAGCCATTCCTTGGTCTTAAATGCATGTAATGGTTATTTAGCAATAACAAAACGCAATCAGTTTGTTTATGGTTTCATGACTTTTAGAAAAAACTTCACTTTTGCGCGGGTAGTCGGTGAAACAAAATACGAGTGCCTAAGAGACATTTTTGAGTATCGAAAATAACAACACAACGTAAGTATTTGTAAATAAAAAAAATATATTTATAAAGTGAATACCGCCTTCTTTACATATCAACAATATTTTTTTCACTTTTTTACCTATTTCACAGTATTTTCATCCATTTTTATGTCGTACCATATATGGGCTAATATGCAGTACGACGGAAATACGTTTAGACATATATGGTATCGCATGCATTCAGACCTATATTTATCAAGAAAAATAATTAAGTCCTGTTAGGATTTTTCCGCTTTATTCCTGTTACATTTTTATCACACCTGTAGTTTTTTTGCTTTTGTTTGGCAGAATGGACACAGCTCGCTTTTATGGCAAAAACAAATACACCAATCCCATTCCTGGTGATGGTTGTCAAAGTGATGATGATGAGTTAGATTCCGATAGCGAAGTGCCTTCAATTCCTGTCCCAGTTATAAGATCCATTATAATACCTGAAACTGATGATGAAAGCTCGGATGAAGAAATATTCCTCTAGCAAGACTCGTCAAAAACAAAAAAGTGACTAAGAAGTCTTGCAAAATGCCAGCTACTAAGATCGAGTGGAAATCCAACCATCTGGATCCATATAATCCTGACAACTTTACCTTCACGGGTGATGTTGATCTTCCTTCATGCATTATGGAGCTGAACACACCAGTTGAATTTTTTAAATTTCTTTTCACAAGTGATTTGATATCGATGATCGGAGAGCAGTCGAATTTGAAATCCGTTCAGGACAATGTGAATAAGCCGGCGTGTATAACAAACGAAGAATTAGAACAATTCATAGGTGTAGTTATTTTTATGTCTATTGTCAAATTGCCTGCATCTAGAATGTACTGGAATAATAATATTGGTCAGTCTCAAGTGTATGAAACGATGACATGTAACAGATGGGAAACAATAAAACGTTTTCTCCACTTCAATGATAATTCAAAATTCATTCCATTTGGTCAACCAGGTCACGACAAACTTTATAAAATTCGTCTTTGTTGGAACATATTCGCCAACGTCTCTTATTTGTTCCTAAAGAAGAGTACCTAGCTGTTGATGAGCAGATGATACCCACCAAGGGTAGACATGAACTTAAGCAGTACAACCCAGCAAAACCTGATAAATGGGGATATAAAAATCAAGTCCTAAGTGGGGCGTTCAAGGTTTAGTTATGACTTCGACTTGTTTGCAGGTGAACAAAGTAACAAGATTCCTGAAGGCACACCAGATCTTGGAGTGAGTGGGAATGTTGTAGCTAGATTAACAGATACTGTCCCGAAACATAAAAACCATAAGATCTTTTTTGACAACTGGTACAATAGTCCTAAATTGCAGGTTTACTTGGCTAAAAAAGGTCTTCTCCCGTTGGGTACAGTGCGGATGAATCGTGTGCCTAATGCAGAAATGCCTACTGAAAAAGAACTAAAAAAACAGGGACGCGGTTTTATGATTGAGAAAACGACTGAAATTGATGGTATTCAACTTGCCTTGACCAGTTGGTTTGACAAGACAATAAACCCGTAAATATGTTGTCTGCATATGTAGGTACCAAGCCTACAACAAAAAAAAAGCGCTTCTTCAAAAAAGAGCGTCAATACAAAGAGGTCGAATGTCCCCAAGCTGTTGAAATCTATAATCGCCATATGGGAGGTGTAGATTTATTAGATTCTATGTTAGGCCTTTATAGAATCCACTTGAGGTCAAAGAAATGGTATAAGCGAATTTTTTTTCATATGATAGACCTTTGCGTTGTTAATTCATGGATATTGTGGCGCAGAAAGAATACAAATGATTACCTATCTCTGTTTGCATTTAAACAAGCGATATCCGAACATCTATGCAAGGTTGGAAAATATCTTCCACGGAAAAGGGGTCGTCCGTCATTGACTGAATCACCATCAAGTAGTCGTCAAGGAAGTCCTCTTTTGTCTAATCCTGGTACTCCGGTATCTTCTAAAAAGATGAGGAAAATGCCAGAGAGGCGCCAAGACATTCCATTGAACAGTGTCAGAACAGACAACATTGGACATTGGCCTACGTGGCAGAAAAAACGTCAACATTGCATACAATGTTCTATGAAGACATATACTAAATGCTCAAAATGCCAAGTTTTTTTATGTTATAATGATAAAAGGAACTGTCTGGTTGCATTTCATGACTAATAATAATAAATATTAATTTGATATTTTTTTGTTTGACTGCATATGATACCATATATGTCGAAGCGAGTTTTTGTCTCAGTGCATACAAGCCCATATATGGTATCGCAGTTTTTTTTCTAAATTAAACTACTTTTTTACTTTTTTTCGATTAATTTGTCTTAATCATATTAAAATAAAGAAATATCGACACAGAAAAAATTTTTTTTTCATCTCCTTCATAATTCATGCAGTAGAGGGTTAAGAACCCTTAGTAAAGTTTATGGACTTTGCATGAAATAAAGGACATTATTATTTTTAAAATAAATTATTCAGAGTAGCGAAATTATTCATTTTTTAGTTGATTCTCTAACTAACTTAGTTTTTAAGTTAATTTCTGTACTGACAATCTACGGCCAATGGTCTGAAAATAAATGAATTTTATTTTTTAGTTTTTTTTTTTTAATTTATTATTTATATATCATTCCTAATATTGATTTACAATTAATATTGATATTTATTCTGATTACTCTCTATCGAAAACAATATAGACTTTTGATCATAAGGAAGCAGTATGACAATCCGTATGAATTTTGTCTAAAGCACATTCAGTAAAATTAATCATAGATTAGTTTTGCAAAAGTTCTTAATCTAAATATACCTACGAATTAAACAAATCTTACAAATTACTGTGATAACATTTATAACCATTACGCCAACGTTGTCCTCTTAAGCCGAAAATATAGTGATAATTAAGAGAAACAAAAGCAAACTTATGAAGCTGAGTAATTATATTTGTGGAAACAAAAAGCGCGGGCGTCTCACGGATAATGACACCAAAAAAACCGAACTCCGTTCCGGCGAAAACACGTTAAATCTTAATTTTAATTTTGCAACTTTCGACCACTTTCGGGAACTCTTCCCTTTTGATGCAAATTACTTGTTACAACTTTTTGGCGTTTTCATTAAGAAATATGAATTAGTGGCCGCGGTTTAGTGGATTCCGTTTGATGGCGGGACGTTTGGAGGGAAAATAAAACAACATTACAAAAGTTACATTAGACGACCAATCCTCAGCGGGGCTGACAGCGATGAGATCCTTTACGAGTAAAAAAGTTTTTCGAATTCCCAAATTTGTTTCTGGAATCTGCATGTCCGTGTTTTAATCCGTTTAATCCTGGATACAAATTTGTAAGCTACGGACTGGTTTTGGTATTCTGTTGTGTACGACATCGATCATCATCATCAGCTCATTAAAGGTCCCCACCGAGGGGCACGAGCCTACCCGAATATGGTATAGGCCTTAGTCGTCTACGCGGGCCCAGTCGACCCAGCCGACTTCACGCACAACCTTTGATTCTCTTCGCGGCGTGCGCAGGTTTCCTCACTATGTATTCCTTCACCGTAAGAGCATCGGGTAGCGTCCATATAATTTCGAAAATACTTTGGTACATGGCGGGATTTTAACCTGCGCCCTCCCGATAAGCAACAGTCCGCACCATTGAGCCACCAACAATCATCATCATTATATACTAATATAACCAAACAAAACAAAGGCCACCCTTAATGACTTTCACGTGTACCGATCCGTTGAAGCCAATATTCCGGTCATCATAAAAATAATCACTACACAGTATAAAATAAAGTCGTTTTTTTGTCACTACGTATGTTTAAATCATTAAAACTATTTTAAATAGCTGCAGTTTTATTTTATATAACTGATTAAAGAGTAAAATATATTTGAATGATAAATTTGAATAACAGTGTTTTTCCTGTACCCTGAAAAATACTGTTATTTTTAAGTTTTCTAATGCGATATCGTAAATAATTATTTTTTTCCCGTTTACATTGCCGCATTGCCTCTACAAGATGTATCAAAATAATGTACAAGTTGAAAAGACAGAAAACTCCGCGATGGTATGTCTTTCTCTTATGGACATCCACACTAAAATTCTTGCACCCGTGCGAAACCAAGGCGGAGCGCTAGTAAGATATTAACCTCAGGAAATATCGAGTCTTGTCGTGTACTTAACGTTAAGGGTTATTAAAACAAACCTGTCCTACATTCGGAAGTCGGCTTTTGCTGCTCAAACTCAAAAGCATGTACTTGAGCCGCTCAAGTGCTAAGGCTTTTGAGACTGAACGAGATCCGAAGTATTGATCTGAGAATTATCCAAGCATAAAGGGAGTGAGTTATGAATCGAGCTTTGCAATACGAAATTCAAATCGGTATTTACAGGAGTGGTCATCTCGGTTATTTTTATGAGCTTTTTTAAGCTTTTGTTATCGTGATAATCATTACAGCCTAATATGTTCACAAATGATTTCCACGCGGACCGATCCCTAGTTGACATCATCTGCTTACCGCCGCACCTTAAGCAGGTCATCTGTCCATCTGGTTGGGGGTCAGCCTACGTTTCGTTTACCGTTGTTTTGCTTCTTGATGGTTTTTGCTATGTGGGAATTGATAGTTTGTTAAATTAGCTGATTGAGATTATATGTACGTTTATACGCTCTTACGGTCAAGGAAAACATCGTGTGGAAACCTGCGCACGCCTTCGAAGAAATTCCTAGATTTTTCGTGAAGTCGGCCAACCTGTACCGGGCCCAAGTGGACGATAAAGGCATATACAAACTATACGGGTAGACTCGTGCTCTTCGGTGGGGACGTATAATGACCTTAGAATGAATGCTTTTTGATTATTTTCTTAAAAAAGTAAAAAGAATAAAAATCATAGCTGCAACAAATGTGTGTACGAGCCTATAATATCATATCATCAGCCTGCAACGGCCCACTGCAAGGTACAGGCCTTCTCGCGAAGCCAAGCTATAGGCTGAACCCATCATGCGGGTCCAATGCGGATTCGGCAACCACCCTAAGATTATAGCCGAGACCGAAGGCTTAATATGCCCTCCAAAGCACGAAATCATCGTTGTTTCCGGATAATTATGTGATTCAGTCTGCAATATCCAAAACCAGGGAAATCCTTGGAACCTTCAAGAAAAGAGCGTATTCCTTCCTAAAAGGCAAGCAACGCACAGTCGACACTTGTGGTGTCTCCGTTGTTCATGGGCGGAGATGATCACTTTCCATCAGGTGACTCTCTAGCTTGTTTGCTCCCTATAACATAAAAAAACGCAAACAATGACGTTGCCCCACGTAATTCGAACCCATTATCTTCAGGTCGCGCAGCCAAACGTTGTACCCACAAGACCATGGAAGCAATCTAGACCAACGTTTACAATATTCAAAAGTCAAACACAATCACGTTCAGCATTGCATCCCAAGTTATTCAGCGTATAAATTTTCTATTAATAAGCCGGCTTATCCTCGTGAAATGGTGTTGCGGAAACAAAATGGTAATATATTCCGGCGATGCGTCTTTAGGAAAATACAGGGCCCATAACGAGTCAACCCGAGACCTTCATTTTGCCCCATAATTTGTTTATTTGAGAACCAAACAGCTGTCATATAATTTGTATAAAATAAGATAAAATAGTAACAAATTAAAAAAACCTTAAAAACGTGTGAACTGAACACGTTTATGATTACTGAAAAGATCTCGGTCCTTCGTTTTCCTCATCCAGCCTCCACCAGCGACCTTTCGCAAGTCGTCGGTCCATCAGAGGGCGTCCTACGCTACACTTTCCAAACTTTTAATATCTGCATAATATTTGCTGAAGCAAAGAAAAAAAGATACATGAAAACTAATAAATAAAACATTAGCTCAACAGTGAAACAATAAAATTATTCCAATTTATTTTATAAACCTTCAGAAAGCTTTAATTAAATTCCAGATCTGTTTTGCAACTCATCTGTGACAGCATATTTTGGGAATTTCCATAAACACAAGATATGCCGTAATGGATAAATGAGATAACACATTTTCCGCGAAAGCTTCAGAGTAATCCACGTCGTTGTTTTAAAACAGCAGATAAGTTTAAACATAAACAAAATTTTAAATAGCTGAAAATTATTGGAGTAAAGCTTAATCCTGAATATAAAATTGGGGGATAAACTTCTTGATCTTAAATGCAGAGAGATTTTATGAAATTTATTCTTTCAAATAATCAAAATTTAATCTTGTTTTATGAAGCGAGTCCCTTATTAGCTTTCAATCAGGAATACCGTAGAGCTTATGATATGCCAACAGTTTGTAATTCGTACGATGCTCTGATAGTTAGTATAGTTAAGTTATTAAGTGGCCGATACTAAAAAACAAAATTATTAAATAACTTTTATGATGAAATTCGACTAAACAGAGTTCCGATTAAGCAAAAGAGAGTTAGACCTTTGATTTAAAATAGAATATTTTTTTATGTAGTGATACCGGGTAGGCTCATACTATTTTACTTATCACCTGAGCACAGTTGACCAGCCCCTTTTCACACAAACACGTACCAATCCGCTTTTCTTCTATACAATATACAAGATAACCTAGCCTTCGCTGGAAAAGCTTTAACCATAGTTTGAGTTCACCTATGGGTTACGTAAACACCCTTTACTTATTATCGTTTATTTGCAACCAAACTCAGACCACAACTAATTACGTTATACAATAATTTTTCTAATTCAAAAATTTTAGAAGAGATTTCATAAAGACACATTCTACGTGCTATTTTTATTTCTTAAATGTCAAAACAATATTAAGAACAAAAACTTACCTTAGACTTGAGTTTTGTAGTTTGTCACGGCCACAAAGTACATCATTTGTAACATTAACTATTGCTAGAAAGTTCGTTGAAGCAAATAAATTACGTTGGAAACTCTCCGCTCAAGTTCGTCGTTCTTCCAAAGAAAGTATTGTTCAGTACATATTTCTTTCTTATGCATGCAAATTTCTGTATTCATCGTAACTTCTGAGCTTTGAAGGTAAATAACAAAGCGATTAAACTCGATTTGGGGTTTTACTTACAAAGATTTTTCTCGGAATTTATGGAGACTAGTCTATTTTTTACTTTATAGGCTCAATACTGAGTCGTTCTAGCCTACCGCTCTACCTATTAGGTATCCTTCGCAGTGCTAGATAAAATGCCGTTAACCCATTGAACGCCGGGAATCCAGACACAATAGAAAATCTATTGTGTAAGGCGTCATAAGGCGTTATTATTAATAATAAATAAATATCCACTGACATTCACACAGCGCCATCTAGTCCCAAGTTAAGCGTGAAGCCTTTAGTATAGGTACTTAACAAGGGATTAACATACTTATATACATTTTTTTTGTAAATTCATACATATTATATATAGAAAACACCCAGACCATCACAAACAAATATGTTCATACACACAAGTGTTTGTTTTTTGTAAATTCATAAAATACATAGAAAACAACCTGACAATTACAAACAGACATTATCACGCACACAAATGTTTGGACTGTTCGGGAATTGAACTCGGAATGAAAGGTGTTGCAGTCGAATATTAAGGGTTATTCATTTTAAACTAACCGACTAAATTACAGTAACATTATATCATTCTTTTTATTGTTCCTTTCAGAAAGGTCTCAATTGTAAAATAAATCTGCAGAAAATAAGCATGCTTTTATGTTCGTCATCTACTGGTATCTGCAAAGGCGTTTTGCACAGTTTGAAAGGCTTTGCTCTTTTTAACCCGACAAAGCATACGTGCTTTAGTGTGGATGCCAACGGACGCAATATCTTTGAGCTTACTGCGTATCAAAAGATCTTGTAAGATAATACTATGGATTTTGTGTAGATGTTGAGCAACTGCACATATTTTTTTATATTTTTGTAATGGTTGAGACATCGGCTGCTCCACCATGGTTTCCGGGTTCGATCCCCGGGCAGTACAAACATTTGTGTGCATGAACATGTCTGTTTGTAATGGTCTGGGTGTTTACTATTTATAATATGTATGTATTAACAAAAAAAAATGTTGATCCGTTATTTAGTACCCATAATACAGGCTTCACGCTTAACTTGGGGCTAGATGACGCTGTGTGAATGTTAGTGGATATCAAGCAAAAGGTGATAGACTCGATACAGATTCGTCTAGAGAGCAAGGTACCACCACAGTGCCAAACAACGTCCGTACAATACGATATATTGAGGGTACTGTACTCAGTGAAATCACCGTATATACTATGAGACTTAGCATCTGGCGTCTTGGGTGACCCACGCTGAGCAATGCAGATTACCTTAGATTATTGCAGGCACCGTCTACCTCCAATCACAGAATAATTTTTCGTTCAGGTCAATCAGGTGATGCAATGTCCTAACCAATATGACAAACCGCACAATAAACGTTTAATTTTCCTGTGGATGAAAATTGAATAAGTTGAATACTTCCATCGTGCCAGAAACCAAATTATATGCCTATTCGACGATCCAGTGATTTCTCAATCTAACAAATAGCTCCTTATGCTTTAACAAATAACCCTAATTTTGTAATAATTGGCCAAAATTCCAACAAAAGGTGACAAACTGACGCAATCAGTTCAAACGTCTACCAATTGGTGCGCATTTAACAAATTACGAACATTTAAGGCAAATCTGGGCTGAGTTGGAACGGCGCTTTGGGTATATTCATGTAATTTGGTCGGATCATTGCGAATATTCTTATAGCGATATAGAGCAGCAAGCTCGACTAACTTGGCTATAGTAAATTCAAGTACGAGTGAGAGTATGATTCGATTCCGGGGTTTAACATCACTTTATGCGATTTTTCCTAGTTTGGTTAGGAAATTACAGGTTTAATTAGAATAAGGGCGTCGGACAATGGTGTGGACTATTGCCCTCCTACCAGGAGGGCTAAGGTTCAAATCCCGCACCGTACCAATGTGTTTTTTAATTTTCGAAATTATATGTACGTTATCCGACGCTTTTACGGTGAAGGAAAACATCGTGGGGAAACCTGCACACACCTGCGAAGAGATTCAAAGGTTGTGTGTGAAGTTGGCTAAGCCGCACTGGGTCCGCGTGGACGACTAAGGCCTAAACACCCTTACGGGTAGGCTCGTGCCCCTCGGTGGGGACGTTTAATGCGCTGATGATGATGATTGCAGACTGAATAACATGATTGCCCACTTTCCCTTTACCATTTATGTGGGGCTGCTAATGGAGTTTTCTTGCCCCTAACTTAGATTTGCTTTGAAATTATAGCCATATTGTAATTTTTCTGTAATTGAATTATTATTTATATGTTATTCTTCTTCTTTCTTTGTTTTTGTCTTTGTTGTTGTGTTAGATTTTATTGTAACTGTTCTGTTTAAGTTTGTGTAATATTATTTTAAGTCAATATATAATAATATGCTTGCATTGCGAGAAATGATAGTATAAATACATCAGAACATAATATAGACAGGTAAACGTTGATAAATGAAACAAAGGTGGTTTTCTAATTATATTATTATTCCATTGTCTTTAAAAAAAACAATCATTAGTAAAAATGCAACAATTTACGATTCACGTTTTTATTTAAAAAATGCACAGACCGTACCTATTTAATAAAAAAAAACCGAAAGGAACGGATGCTATTTCAAAACGTCCCCTGCTCCCATTTAAATGCAGACGGAGCCCGCCAATTTTCCTCCTGTCTTTAAAAATATTTCAAAGCAACTATTACTTGAAGGAAATCACGCGATATCTTACAAGCGAGGCGGGTCGTCGGCGAAAAAATGAGAAACGCAAAGGTAATTTATACGCTACGACACGAATGCCCCCGGCGTCAGAGATATAGAAAACTCTTATGACTAGATGATCGCCAATTGTCGAGTATTACAATGACCTCCTTCTTTATTCATCATCATCAACTCATTAAACGTCCCCACCGAGGGGCACGAGCCTACCCGTATAGGGTGATTAGGCCTTAGTAGTCCACGCGGGCCCAGTGAGGATTGGACGACTTCACACACAACCTTCGAATCTCTTTACAGGCGTGTATGAAGGTTTCCTCACGATGTTTTCCTTCACCGTAAGAGCGTCGGATAACGTACATATATTTTCGAAAATTCGAAAACACATTGGTACGTGTCGGGATTTGAACCTCAGCCCTCCCGGTAGGAATGCGCCAGTCCACACCATTGAGCCACCGACGCTCTTCTTGCCTTGACGCCTTATTTATTAAACAGTATCAATGATTACTTCTGTAAACGACACAATAATGAAAATTAATAAAAATTATCGACTTAGGTATATTCAAACTCCCTAAAAAGATAAAGTGATGAACCGACTAAGGTGGCAGGTAGTAGATGGATGTTGAGTGTTGGAATGCCTTCGTTTTGGCTGTCGAAATATAAACTGTAATAAAAAGACACCTGATAGAAATTTTTCACCTCCACTCAGTGATAGCTTTACTTTTGAACTTCGAAACGTGGGTTTATGTAAACATGCGACATCTAGTGCCCTAGATTTAAATCTGTAAAGTACAACTGTGGAAACACCCGGATTGCAACAGTTTTGTTTTGCTGACGTCACAAAATGGGAATGAGAATATCTTTAAACTACGTCCCATCTCGGCTTGCTACTTCTTTTGATCAATACTTGAAATTATGGTTGCGACAGAGATCTACTTTAAAATGTGAATTTTTCTAGCTAGTAATATTTTTATAGCACATCATAAGACTATGAAATTTGAATAAGTTTAACAATCGTATACGCAAATAAGCTTAGACCTCATTTGTTTGCAGTAGATGCTATCAAATACTATGGTTAAAACTACGCACCCTATTGAGGTATGATTTATTATATTATTTGTATCTATTCACAACCGTGCAATGTGACTTTACAGAACCTAACTACCTTGACACACATATGTCCATGTACATGAGTTAAGGTTTCATAAATATACGAAGAAGTACTATATCATTGTGGAGTTGCGTCATTTCAAAATCTGCAAGTTTCATTTTTTAAATTTTTTTAATATATTTAACCAACTGTATACGTAGAACGAACTATTTTACTAAAATATGTTCAAATGAAAAGAGAAACTAAAATTGTGATTATGAAATTTTGATCAAATTTACGTCGTAATTTTAAGGAATTCCAATTAATTTTAATTTGTTATTTGAAATGTATTGTTTTCTCATCTAATGTCGAGTTAACTAGACAGGAATTTCTTTATGAATTTTTACTTGTGCTCGGATATTTCATTTCGCTACAAACGTTTGATTTTTCTTCTTATACGCTAAAGGAATTTTCTTCAAGGCCAATTTCTATAAATAGTTTCCTAACTCTTTGTTTGTATTATTTAATATGTATATTTATTGGTTTCTAAGCCTATTAATTTCGTTGATAGATTATCCTAGTTACGAGTATAGAAGATTTATAAAGGAAGGTCTTTTAATAGACTTTTGATACCTTTGTCCCCCAAATCTGTAAATGAATTCAAATAATAAATACTCATACAATCGTAGATATAATGTATGCAGATTATCCTGTTTACTTGTGTAACAATCGTTAGTATGATATCTGAATGTTGATTTAATATTATAATATATTATATGATAACGAATGAGCTGTTCGCTACACGTGTGTTTTACTATGACATATTGCAGCGAAATGGTACGCAATGGGTGATGCAATCTTATGTATTTGAGATATAAATATCAAGATAATTATATTATTATAGTCGTCTCCTGAAACAAGTACCTATATGTATGCAGAATAATGGAAACAATGTAATTTTAGTTCACTTAGTTATTTCGATAAAAAATAGGTGTAGCACAGGGTTTAATTCTAGGACCACATGCATTCGCCATATTGTAACTAAGGAAAAATACGTACATACTTTATTTTTTATTGGAAATTATCTTACAATTCTAAGAATAGGGGATTAACATTTGTGTGAGACTCTAGGCAAAATTTTTACTAGTTTCGATTCCCAAATGAGAGATACTTTCGTATAAAGAAAAGAGTTAAAATGTGTTCGGAGTTCTGTTCTCAATCAGTTAAGGAAATATAAAGGGAGCAAACCCCCTGACAAAAGCTAGTTTATTATAAGACTTTAATTGCCTACGATAAGCAAAATAAGTTTATACACTGTCTCTTAGGTTTAGCATATGCCAAAACACGGTATAAACACAAAATAGCCGGTTCAGCGCTCGGCAGTGGGCAGGGAGCAAATCCGCAAACGTCGGCCAACGAAACTCGCTTACCGCTCGTTTTATGTTTTGCATGTAATGCAAGTTGCATAATAGTACTGCGCTTCGGGAGTTGCCCGTGTGAGAGCCGTTTAACCTGGTCGTATCCTGATATACTTATTGGAATTGCAGCTTGACGATGCGTTACTTCAGTGTCGTAAATGTACGTATTCTAATAAAATCAACAGGGAATTGGAGGTTTTTCAAATTCAAAATTCTTCTTGATTTTTGGTTTACGTTACAGGTAGCCTGATGTGATGTGATGACGTGAAGGCTTTCTTCGACTTATATACTACGTTATGTATTATTTTTACAATAAATTCGTTACAATTGAATTTGTTGAAGTAAGGTTTGGTAGAGTTAGGCCCGTGTAGATTCAAAAAGTTTAGCTCTGCATGAGACCTGATATTTTTTTACAGCGCAAATCTTATGAAGTCGTCTTTGCAGCATTTAACATGAATTGTTTTGGCTGGATATATTTTTAATGCATGTTCCTTGAAAATCAATACGTAGAAAGTATCATGAATTTGATCGAAAACGTGTTTAATGATTGAAATAGTTTTACTGTTAAATCGGAAAATGAGTAAGCTAAACTTTTTAGTGCCTGCCTATATACTCGGCAACAGACTGAGGGGTGATACCTTACATATGATAGCAACTACATTGATGCCAATTTGAGGTCACTTGTATACTAGAGGCGACTGTAGTCAGTTTGTTTCAATTGATTAAATAATGTATTTTCTGTACACAAAATATGTTTCAGAAGAATTGTGATGGAGATCTTTGGGATTGTTCTGGATATTAAAGGTTTAGTATTTAAAATAATGTACAATGTTATCCTGCCACTATCTACATAAATGGTAACTTCATAGTACCTATAAGTCAATTCCTCCCTCGTCCGAGGGACGGCACTAATTCGAGGTTCGAGCCCTAGTGGGCGCCCTTAGTGGCCGTCCTTCTTCTCCTACTTCGATAGGTATCCGTAAGCGGTCTCGTGCCGCGACCGGAGCCAATCATCGGCTGAGCTAGGCTCGCCATTTTTTATCCGGTGACGTCGTTAAGGCCATCCGCGGCCAACAACAAAATCATTTCCAAAAAAAAAACAAAACTATGAGTCAACTTTATTATCCCACAAATATAGAAAGATGCAATTAATTTGGGAACTCGATATTATTATCGAGTCAATTTATCAACAAATTTAATGAGAATGATGCAGAATTAAAGAATTGATACATTTAAAATAAAAAAAGCTCACTTGAAATTACAATTTAGAAAGTACTAGAATTACAAGTTAATCCCAGCACTATCAGCAAGTTAGAAGTGTCGAGTTTCCGGACACAGTGTCTAAGTTGTTGCGATTTACGATTACAACTGAAACCGCATTACGACAACAAACGTTTTGTAGAGCGTTGCTTGGATTGCTTTGGATAGGATAATGCTTCAATAAAATCGACTGTTGAACTTATTACTATCATTAAGACGTTGAAGTTTACTATTGTAGCTCATTGATGTTTTAAATCAGCAATGTTTTGGAGTAACGTAAAGTGATCTAGGTTCGCCTTAAATAAAATCAGTTAGTAGCTCCGACGCTCTTACGGTGAAGGAAAACATCGTGAGGAAACCCTTCATGCACGCCTACGAAGAGATTCAAAGGTTGTGTGTGAAGTCGTCCAATCTGCACTGGGCCCGCGTGGACGACTAAGGCCTAATCACCCTATACGGGTAGGCTCGTGCCCCTCGGTGGGGACGTTTAATGAGCTGATGATGATGATGACATAGTAGCTAATTTGTACACAGGGACCAACAAGTATAAAAGTAGCAACGAAAATTTTAAAGAAAATATAGCCCATAAGTGAAGCAGAAAGTTGCAGTTTAAAGAAATACTTGATACTTACTGCCTGATAACCTTATACTTTTGTTTCAATAGCTTCCTATACAGATGGAAAAAAAATATATTTTTGTTGCTGTATGTAGTATTAAATGATTCTTTAAGTTTAAACAATATTTATTGATAGATTAAATCTTAGTGTTACAATATGACTGTTTCCCGCGTACAATGCTAATGTCAAGAGAGAGATATTAGTGACGTGACATCACTCTTCAATTGATTAGGGATGGGTAGCGTTGGTCGTTTCATTTCCGTCTAACAGTAGTTATATGCAGTTCCATAGTGGTGATTTTAATACCACATTCTTAAGTGACCACAAACACTACACCAAATATATCAACATTATTTTCAAAGACAGCATCAATAAAAAAAATTGTTAAAGTGGCCACCTCAAATTTTAATAACCTTTAAAATAAGTTACAGCACTGCAGACGCCTAAAATATCTCCCTTTCATTTTAAGTTACCTTCGCTTAGTGTAACTTTAAACTCCTGCTCCAAGTGAATCTGTTTACCGGCCAATATTTACAGTTCGCTGCGTTTAAAATCTAGGCCATAAATTCCGTTTGAGAGCGAATTATTCGCGGCTAAAGTATTGGCTTCGGACCTACTTCTGTACAGTCATGATAGCTTCTATCGAGAGCCAATGGGCCATCAAAATAGCGAGTTCGCACCGTAACAGCTTGTACTCACGTTTGGTTTCATTTCTAAAGATAATTTTATGGAACAAAATTTATTTACTGAAATACGGATAACTTGTCATAAAATAATTAATTAATTACAAATACAAAAGATTTAGCACTGCCCGTGTTTTGTTCTGCTAAATGACTTGTGTGCCTACTAGATCAGTTATCACCTGGTAAGTTATGGTCCAAACCGTCAAATTTTTTTTTCTTACTGACATTCACACAGCGCCATCTAGCCCCAAGTTACGCGTGAAGCCTGTATTATGGGTACTCAACAATGAATAAACATACTTTTTTTTTTTGTAAATATATACATATTACACATAGAAAACATCAAGACCACTACTAATAGACATGTTCATGCACAGAAGTGTTTTTACTGCCCTTGGTGTTGCAGCCGACACGTCTCAACAAAGTGGGTCGAAGGATGAGTTAAGCAGTTTATTTGGCAGTTCACTGCATAACTGATAAAATTATAAGATATTCCCTAGTATTCTTGATAAAAATACATTCAGCTTTTATTCAACAACATCTGTTTCGTATTATCTCTGACACAATCAGTGACTCATTTGAATATAACCCAAATTTTGTGGCCACCGAGTGAAAAATGAGCACAAATATTTGCTTATATCTTCCCCATTTTGCCGCCAACGTAAAAGTGACAGGAGACGCCTGGATTTCAAGGGGATATTAAAAATAAAAAATGACCAAGGGCGATATACGAGCTCGGGGTAGGGTTCTCCGTGACTTTGTTATTTGCGAGTCGTTGTGGAAGTACTTTGTGATTTTAATAGTATTTTCTAGGAAACATTTCATAAATGGTTGCTAATTTATCTTGCAATATTTTTAAAATATTTATAACGATTTTCAAAATGAGTTTAAATATCTCAAATTCATAGCGTAACAAAATATTTTGGTTTGGAAACCCATTAAGAAGAAGAAAGAAAAATATTTTTCTTACGCTATGAATTTGAGATATTTAAACTCATTTTGAAATCGTTATAAATATTTAAATATGCAAGATAAATTATTTATGATAAATAGCAACTATTTATGAAATGTTTCCTAGAAAATACTATTAAAAACAAAGTACTTCACAACGACTCGCAAATAACAAAGTATATATATAATATAATATATATAATATTATATATAATATATTATATTATATAATAAATATATTAAATAAGTAATAGATATCTTTATAAAGTAAAAATACATGAGTACATACAAACTGATATATATTGAACGACCGCTACTGGCCTGAACATTGCTTATCAATCAAATACCTTTTCAATTGAGCTTTAAAAGAGGTGACTGATTTACTGTTTCGTACAGGAGGTGGTAGGTTGTTCCAAAATTTCGAGGCAGCGAAACGAAAGCTGCCACGAAATGCGATCGTTACATATCGTGGACATAGAAGACGTGGTGCTATTCGTATTTGTCGAAGCGAAAATTGTAGTTTTTAAGACTGGACTAGACGTGGACTGATCCCTTGCAGTTGACATCCGTTTGCTACCCGTCACCTTAACCAGCTCATCAGTCCATCTGGTTCGGGTCGGTCTACGCTTACGTTAACTGGACGCCACTCGGGAACCTTTTCATACTGTCTACTGCTGTTGGCCGCAGATTGCCTTTACAGCTTCACCGGACAATTGGCGAGCGCAGATGGCTCTCAGCCTTTAAAATGTACACAACGAGCCTAAAGGCGTCCCAGAGTAGTACTCAAACCTCGGCTTAGGCCGTTGCGGGTAGGGCTAACACTGACGCTCTATGGTAATTTAATATGAATGGTTATAATTAAATACTACAAAAAACAAAATAAGCATTTCGTTACAAGTTAAGTTACTTAAAGATCTCAATGAGTTTACAGTCAAAAAATTCGAAATTAGAATTATTTTAAAAATGTTTAGGATAACTTGAATACTACTGGTCCCCGACAGCTTAGGAATTTAAGCCTCGGCCTATTGCAAATCTTTTGTTGTTGGGTTGTAAAAATACAATAACCGGCCAAACAATGTGGGTCATCCATCATCTGACATTGGACGGGCGTCAACATTCTCCCAATATTAATGGATGTTAACAGACTTTTAATTTGTTCGGATCATGGAAGTTGGCCTTTGGTAGTTACGTCAAGTTTGACGTGATCGTTTTTGTTATCGATGTGTGATAAATAAACATATATTGCTTATTTTTGGTAGGACTAAGGGATGGCGCTTTTAGAATAAGCCTTTTGCATCCAAAAAGGCTATTTTTAATCTCGTAATTGTATAATTATAAATATGGCGCTTTATAAAATAGTCCTTTGGATCCAATGATATTTTGTATATATAAAGGTAGATACGCCATCCGTGTCTCAAAAACGAACCGTCAAAGAGAGTACAGTTTGTACTCTTTTGTTTAGCTAAATGTGTTCGAAATTCGAAATAAGTGTATGTTTGCTGTCACTGCATTCGAAACACTTTTGCGATTGTTTTGTGAGCATATCACGAATCTATACTTTTTTACATAATTGTTTGCATCTTAAAAGGCTATTTTTAAAAGCCATTTATTTATATTTTTAATTCGACGTTTTTGTTTAATATATTTTTTTTAACACTGAAGATAGTGCTTCTTTATGACAGCTATCAAATGTTTTATATTTGATAGCTGTTGTATTAGAGTATTCTAAAAAGCATCATGTCGTATTAAAGTATTTTAAAAAGTATCATCTTGCAGGAAAATTATTCATTTACGTGATATAATCCGTAAAAATAATTTTGGCACACCAAAATGAAAAGTGTTTATTCAGTTTAGGTCCTTAAAGAACACTTATGAATGTCAAATGAAGCTACCACTGGTTCGGGAGGTAGTTTTCCACTGAGAAGAAACCAGCAAGAAACTCAGTAGTTACTCTTTTAAAAAAAAATGTGTTGAATACAGATTCATTTGTAATCAAAATAATTATATAAAGCAAATTATATTTTCAATTTTTATCGTATTATGTATTGGTAAAAATATAATAATCTACAAAAGTACTATTAAGCAGTTAAGTATTATATAAATTTAAATAGATGACAACAAAAAAAACAAAAGTAGTGCAGGCGTGGTAATCAACATGTCCATGAGTTTTTATCATTTATATAATCTTCAACACTATAGTAAGCTTTTTTTATTAAAATAGACTTTACATGAGACTTAAACTTATGCAGGGGTAAATCAATTACATATTGTGGTAGCTTATTAAATATTTTAATGCTTAATCCCATAAATGAGTTCCCAACCTTATGCAATCTAAGATTTGGAACGGCAAGTTTGTGTTTGTTCCTAGTGTTCAAACTATGATTATCTGACTTTTTTTAAAATACATGTAAATTTTTGTGTACATAGATGACGCAGTCTAGAATGTACTGAGACGGTAATGTTAAAATATTTATTTGTTTAAATAATTCCCGTAGTGAGTCACGTGATTTAAGGCCGTATATGACACGGATGGATCTTTTCTTCAACCAGAATTCCAAAACCAGATATATCATCTCATTAAACGTCCCCACCGAGGGCACGAGCCTATCGGTATAGGGTGGTTAGGCCTTAATCGTCCACGCGGGCCCATTGCTGATTGGCTGACTTCACGCGCAACCTTTGAATGTCTTCGCAGGCGTGCGCAGGTTTCCTCACTATGTTTTCTTTCACCGTAAAAGCGTCGGATAACGTACAAATAATTTCGAAAATTCGAAAACACAGTGGTACGTGGCGGGATTTGAACCACAGCCAAACACCATTGAGCCACCGACGCTCTCACAACACCAGATCTTTCTGAATGGTAATTTGAGCCACATAGGTGCAAAAAAGTCCAGTACTGGTTTTACCTAGCCCAATGAACTCACTTTTTTCACTTTTACCATGACATTAATAAATATCCACTGACATTCACACAGCACCATCTAGCCCCAAGTTAAGCATGAAGCATGTATAATGGGTACTAAACAATGGATAGACATACTTATATACATTATTTTTTCATAATTACTTACATATTATAACTACAAAACACCCAGACCATTACAAACAGACCTGTTTCATGCACACAAATGTATGTACTGCCCGGGTATCGAACCCGGAACCCTTAGTGTTGCAGTCGACGTCTCAACCGCGACACCAAATGGATTGTCAAATTACCCAGAATAGCACGTGCTAATGCATAAAGCATCCATGGATAATAGGACAACAGGGCGTTAATGTGGAATTGTCTTTCTAAAATGTCCTTTAACCCCTACCATTCCCGCATGTAACACATGTTTATTCATGTGGCAGGGTAAATCAGTTTTTGTGACGCGTGAATTAGTAATCTTGATATCTCATTTGCGGTGACCCCTGAGCCTTTAATGAATGCGCCAATCAAAAACGCTTTGAATAAACTATGAACCGGCAGAGATGACGAAAGTTTTATTACATTTATGTTTTCATTATGAGGACACCTTGAATATGTTGGGTTAGCCTTACATATAATGAGGCCTGTGTTATATTTGCGCAGGTATCCCAGAATTTACTATTTAAATTCTCTGACTACGTGATCTACTCGAGCGTCGGTGGCTTAATGGTGTGGACTGTCGCCTTCCTACCGGGAGGGCTGAGGTTCAAATCGCGCCACGTACCAATGTGTTTTCGAATTTTCGAAAATATATGTACGTTATCCGACGCTCTTACGGTGAAGGAAAACATCGTGAGGAAACCTTCATGCACGCCTGCGAAGAGATTCGAAGGTTGTGTGTAAAGTCGTCCAATCCGCACTGGGCCCGCGTGGACGACTAAGGCGTAATCACCCTATACGGGTAGGCTCGTGCCCCTCGGTGGGGACGTTTAATGAGCTGATGATGATGTGATCTACTTGTCAAAGGTTTAAGTTAACATGGCTGCTTGATTTGCAGGTAGGTTTGAACACCACGAAGAGGATAAGTAGGGTGGTTTTATTAATAATAAATAAATATCCACTGACATTCACACAACGCCATCTAGTACCAAACTAAGCATTTAACCTGTATTATGGGTACTAAATACTTATTTATATTTTTGTAAAGTTGATAGGTTGAAGAGAAAGTAGGTGTTCCATTACCTGGGATGCAACACAGTCACACAAACTGCTTCTGGAATATCCCCATCTTACCTGTTTGTAGCTGATTTGAATCCATTAAAGTAACCTAAACATTTGTTTGATAAAAAGCAACATTCTTAATTCTCAACCGCTAAAAAAGGAAGTATTTGTTTTTTTAAAAACCAGTCCACTCGGTACCTTGCTTTTAATGAAATTATAACGAAAACCAGTAGCCAGTTGACAAAACGGAAGTTGTAATTAAATTAACGTCAGGCTGGAAATACGCGGCAATGATAATACGTTATTCGGGGCCCTTTTTTAATTTAAAAAGTTCATTAGAACAGTCGCGGCACATAGATGTAGAAATTATGGAAGGGAAATTGTCTATTTACGAACTTCTGCAAAGGTACTTAAAATAAAAGTGTTTTAATTGAAAATTTTTGTTGACCAATCAGAGCGTCGGTGGCTCAGTGGTGTGGACTGTCGCCTTCCTACCGGGAGGGCTGAGGTTCAAATCCCGACACGTACCAATGTATTTTCGAATTTTCGAAAAATAAATGTACGTTATCCGACGCTCTTACGGTAAACATCGTGAGGAAACCTTCATGCACGCCTGCGAAGAGATTCGAAGGTTGTGTGTGAAGTCGTCCAATCCGACACTGGGCCCGCGTGGACGACTAAGGCCTAATCACCCTATACGGGTAGGCTCGTGCCCCTCGGTGGGGACGTTTAATGAGCTGATGATGATGATGATGAATCGGAAGGTTTTATAAAAGGTTTTTACTGTATATTCACGAACTTTTTCATACTTAAAATAATAGTTTTTATTTTCTAATGGTAGGAATCTAACATTAAGTAGGTTAGATTTCTGCCGGACCGGAGCCTCAGATTTTTCTAAAGGATAAGTTCAAGGGCAGTCCAGGTTAGGCGCCTGGGTCACATAGTAGTAGTCAAGTTAAGAACTTATAAGGTATTTTGTTAATGTGCGTTAGTATACTACTTAAAAATAGCTCAGGGGCGGGGATCATGACCCCCATGACCTCCCCTGGATCCGCCGTTGGATAAGTGTTGAATAACGAATGGAAAAGCCATACCCCAGAGATGCCATGGCCTCACAAAATAACACCATGTTTCACTGATTTTTTTATGCTTTGGGGAAATCGAGCAAACGGCACATTCGATGGTAAATGACACCGTCAGCCATTCGCAATACCAGAAGGCACAGAAATGTGCTTATTGCCTTTTAAAAGGCAAAATACACTTTTTTTTAAAGACGCCAGGTCGTATCGCTCAGGAATTATCTCCGGCAGCAACTGATTCCATAATTTCATTGTCCGTGGCAAAAAGAACTGTAGAGGACTTCCATTCATCCAGGTGCCTTCGGTTTATCGGGCTGGAGGGCGTCCTACGCTACGCTTGCCAAGACGTAGTCACTACTCCAGAACAGTTCTCCGACAAACGTGACCAGACCACTGCCACTTTAACTTGCCGATCCGGTGGCTATGTCAGTAACTTTAGTTCTCTTACGGATTAAGAGAAGAGAAACCCCAGGCATAGCTCGCTTCATTGATCCATCGCTAGTGGAAGCTGGATGAGAATCCGGGGGAACGAAGGTCGGGATATTAGGCGCAAAATGGGGAGACCTATGTCCAGCAGTGGAGTGCGATAGGTTGAAGAGAAAAAAAGAGAGCTTGTTTGTAATACATTCCAGTAAAACTGTTCGTTGTAGATTCCTGATGTATGGCGTTACGCATGTTACCAGATTATTCATGACAGGCACAATTTATTATGATTTAGTTCAAATTAGACGTTTACTTGATATGCGAACAGTAACATTGAATTCTGCCTTTTTAAGCTTTTTCACATGACTTAGATTATATTTGACGACCCATTTGGTGTTGCGGTTGAGAGGTCGGCTGCAACACCAAGGTTTCCGGGTTCGATCCCCGGGCAGTACAAACATATGTGTGCATGAACATGTCTGTTTGTAATGGTCTGGGTGTTTTCTATGTATAATATGTATGTATTTACAAAAAAAAATGTATTTAAGTAAGTATATTTATCCGTTGTTTAGTACCCATAATACAGGCTTTACGCTTAACTTGGGGCTAGATGGCGCTGTGTGAATGTCAGTGGATATTTATTTATTTATAATGTAATAAATATAATTTATTAAAAATAGGAATCAAACGAGCACGAAGTTCAAAAAGTTTTTTCTTAAATAAACATACATTTTTTTAAATATTGTTTTGATGTTTTTACCGTATATATATTCACATGCATGTAGTAAAAAACCTTTTTTCAATATTACAAACGGACACCTTCATTATAATTATATGTGTAGAATTTTAGATTAGTAAACAAGAATTATAATCACACTATTATATTTTTATACATAAATATAACATTATAACAAAGTGATGCCCTTATTACAGGCTGCTTTTAATATTGTATATAAATACGAGTAGTTTGTAATACAGGATAAAAAAATAAGCAGAATTACGCCGGAAACAATATTACCCTCGCAGGAAATCCAAAAAGGCAACTAATTAGCTAATTGCCTCGTTAAACCAGCGAATTGCTTTTTTATTTATTCCAACCAGTAAGATCTTGTAGCCAGTAAGCTAAGATTAGCTATTACCGGACCTGCAATAAGAAGGCGTACTACAAGTCATATTTATTTACTGGTATTACTTTACAACTTTTTTATGAAACCATGTGTACAGGACTGTCAGGATGCTCACCTGATAGTAAGTGATACGCCTGACCATGACAAAGTGGCATTGAAGGAGACCAACAACGGATAGAAAGTTATTATTCTCCACCAATACCGTACTGTGCCCGTCATACGAGACAACAGATGTTAGGTCTCTTATACCCGGTAATTGTATCAGCTACAGTGCCCTCATCCCGAAACATAAAAGTGCACACACTCGTATTTATATTATCACGCCTATATTAAGGGTCGTTGGCTCAATGGTGTGGACTTTCGCCTTCCTACCGGGAGGGCTGTGGTTCAAATCCCGACACGTACCAATGAATTTTCGAAAATATATGTACGTTATCCGACGCTCCTACGATGAAGGAAAACATCGTGAGGAAAACTTCATGCACGCCTGCGATGAGATTCGAAAGGTTGCATGTGAAGTCGTCCAATCCGCACTGGGCCCGCGTGGACGACTAAGGCCTAATCACCCTACGGATAGGCTCGTGCCCCTCGGGGACGTTTAATAAGCTGATGATGAGTATGATGATATATATATAAATATATGTATATTGTCGTTAGCATGGTATTAATAAAAATCCTTCGCTATCGTGAAAAAAAGCCATTAGTTTAGCCGTGGACCATCACGGACTGGTAAAGTCAGGTAGTTTTTATACAAAGGATGATGTAACTGAAGTAGTCAATTTATACGACAGTGATAAGATTCGCAAGTGGTTGATACAATCTAGCAAATTTTACTGCTGTTACTTCTGCAATGAAACAGGTTTCATGTCTTAAGGAAAGTCAGTGTAATAAACACTCAGCGGATTTTTTTTACAATTGTTTTAACAGTACATCTTGTTTATCCTATATAAAATAAAATACGTAAGTACTATGTTCTCTTAAAAGACATAATAATAATTAATAAATATCCACTGACATTCACACAGCGCCATCTAGCCCCAAGTTAAGCGTGAAGCCTGTATTATGGGTACTTATCAACGGATAAACATACTTATATTTTTTACATATTATACTAGAAAACTCCAGACATTACAGAGACATTCATGCACACAATGTTTGTACTGCCCGGGGATTGAACCCGGAACCCTTGGTGTAGCCGACGTCTTGTCCATTGCACCACATGGGTCGTCATATATTAATCAATCCGGATTATGCAAACGTAATGGCCCAATCACCAGAAGCGATGTCGGAAGTTATATGGCGTAGTGTTTCGCTATAAGCTTATAGTCACCCTTAGGTCGAAATATCTACCTATGCACAAGAATTATTTTTTTCTAGCATCAGTATGACAAACTTATTGGTTTCTTGCGTTCCTTATTATTGCTATTCTATTCATCATCATCATCATTACAGCCTAATTATTCCACTGCTGAACGAAGGCTCCCCTAATGATTTCCACGCGGACCGATCCCTTGCAGTTGACATCCATCTGCTACCCGCCCACCTTAACCAGATCATCCGTCCATCTGGTTCCTATTAGCAATAATAAAAATACTTAATAGTAATTTTTGTTAAGTTTTATTTTGTATTACAGGCAAGTCTTAAATATAAATAGAATCACATCGGCACCGGGTAAGAATAAAATTAATAAATAATAAAGACTTTATTATTATCCGCACAGCGCTATGGTGCTTCTTTTAATGCGCACGCAAAGGAATGGAACTCTATGCCTCGTATGTGTTCCCCGATCATTACAACCTGGCCGTCTTCAAGGCCAAGAGTGATCACATCACCTACTATCAGGTGAGATGGCGGTCAAATGTCTGCTATAGAGGATAAAAAAAAAGACGACATTAAACATATTACAACCTAAACTAAAATTTTTTAAGAAAAAATATATTATCTAAACTAAAAAATATAATTAAAGGGAATCCCATAGTCCCATGAGTTTGCATAAACTATTAAGAATTAATAATCACTTTCATGAAGATTTCAAAAAATGAAATTTTTGCTTTTTGAAATCACTAAAAAGTCAACCTTAACAAATCAACACTTCATTTTAATTATATTCAAATTTAAATGTAACCATCTAGCAGAGAAGAATGGAAATGGCGTGGATTTAAAAAAATATTTTA
>PQWD01004902.1:0-52624 GCA_019425675.1 Leucinodes orbonalis | reverse complement strand
AGCCCAATCCTTTCCCAAAGAAATGTCTAGAATATGGGCCTTAGAAGAAGCTTACAGTTATTACCCTTATCGTACGATAAATATCATTTTTTATTTTATTTTCGGTACGGGATTTATATTTTGAGAAATAAATAATCTAAAAGAATCAAGTTAAAATTGAAAAGAAAAAATAAATAAAACAACAAAAAATTAAATGTCGAACCTACCTATTATTTTTTTTAAACTTCGTACACAGACAGATTACTGTCATACAGACATAGATACATAAATAGATTTTTAGTAAATCTAGACAGCAATCTATAAATAATGTACACATCATGATACACTGAAATCTTCTGAAGCAGACAGAGTTACATACACATAAATTAATAAAAATAATAAAAACAAGGTAATACAACTTAGTCAATAACATTTTCATATTATTAGACTATTTGAGTCGCAATTCTTTATTCAAACGAAATACTAAGTAAATATTATAAGATTATATCAAGTCACTTTGAGTAGGTAAGATTTAAGTCAAGCAAACCGCGACCGGCATCTGTCCTCTAATGAAGCCAGACGTCGTGTGGGGATTTGTGGTTGACAAGGGTTATGTTGCACCTGTGACTGGATACAACTCTACAAATACTAAAGTTCATATATAGGTATACTACCTCCGTGGCGTAGCGGTCTAAGCGATTAGTTTAGATTTCTGTGAGTTACAGGAGTCATGGTTTCGGATCCCACGGGTAGGACCGAAACCATGACTCAGTATAAGTCAAACCAAGTGAGAGCGATTTTTCTTAGTTTGTTAGGAGACTTCGGTCTAGTTCAAGTTTCTCTCGAAATTAAATTCGGGGAAACTAAAAACCTTTTAATTTAATAAAATAATAATTTGAAATGAAATTTTATTTATGTTAAAATTCCATTCACTTAACTATGGATAATAATAATATCAACTTGAGTAGTTGTATTAAAGCAATGATTTCTTTATGTTATAAGTGTACAGGACGGTCTGGACGCTCACCTGATGGTAAGTGATACGCCAGACCATGACAGAGCGGCATTAAAGGAGACCAACAACTGATAGACAGTTATTAACCTCCATCAATGCCGCACTGCGCCCGTCACCCGAGACAACAGATTTTAGGTCTCTTATACCCGGTAATTTCACTAGCTACAGTGCCCTCATCCCGAAACACAAAAGTGCATAACACTCCTGTTTCACGGGATGATATCTGGCACTGCGGTGGTACCTACCTAGATGACTCAGTATCGAGTCTACCACCTAGTAAAATAATGATTAAAACAAAGTATATTAGAATAAAAAACGGTGTTTTCATTTTTAAAAAAGTTGTAACTAATAAATAATAATATTCAAAATTAGTAGTAATTAACTTTAAGAATACCGCTGTTACAGAAAATATTTGAAATCAACAACTAGCTAATCAAAAAATAATAGGTACTTACGATTGAACAAACTCAAAACTCAAACTCAAAAATGTTTTATTCAAATAAATCATTACATGACACTTTTGAATCGTCAAGAAGTTATTTTAAATGAACTGGGATTAGACCGACACTTCATGCTGCATCACTTCATCATCATCATCCTCAGCTCATTAAACACTCATATCGAGCGGCACGAGCCTACCCGTAAAGGATATATAGGCCTTAGTCGTCCATGCGGGCCCAGTGCAGATTGGGCGACGTCACGTTTGAATATTTTCGAAGGCGTGCTCAGGTTTCCTTACGATCTTTTTCTTCACTGTAAGGGCGTCGGATAACGTATATATACATTCGATAATTTCAAAACATATTGTGCGTGGCGGGGCTTAGTTAGTTAACCCTTTGCCCGCCAATGACGCCTTAAAGCGCCAGACACAATATGTTTTCAATTGTATTTGGATTCCAGGCGTTCAATTGGTTAAACTTACTCCCTCCAGATCGGAAGGCAATAGTCTACACCAATGAGACCCCTACGCTCTTACGCATCACTTGATTATTTGAAATGAAATATTTATCCGTGCTTCGGAGGCCTTAAGCCGCCCCGGCTGCGGATCTTAGAATAGTTATTATTAAAAACCACCAATCCGGATCAGGCTCTCGTGTTGAGTTACAGTTCTCCTCATCGGTACTCTGTGCGGACAGGCCTTTCAAA
This sequence comes from Leucinodes orbonalis, assembly GCA_019425675.1. NCBI lineage: Eukaryota > Metazoa > Arthropoda > Insecta > Lepidoptera > Crambidae > Leucinodes > Leucinodes orbonalis. The sequence continues at coordinate 50,484 of PQWD01004902.1, read as the reverse complement.
GTGGCTATTATAGGCTGATCATGATGATGATATAATTTAAAGTATCAAACTTGAAACCCATTAGTATCGAAAAGGTGCTAGGTATTAATGATTCTAGTTTGTCATGGTATCCAAGCGTCTGTACATATCATCATCATCATCATCATCATCAGCCTATAACGACCCACTGCAGGGCACGGCTATGGGGAGAGGTTGGCCACACTATTTAATGATATAACTTACTCAAGTGTTGCCCGAGAAAATTTAACAAGCCGTTCTAAAATAATTATTAATTTCCTAATTATACCAACTGCTATAAACAATTTGAATCTTAAACAATTCAAAATGAAACTCAAAATATGGCTTATTCAAAATTGTTTCTATAGCGTTAATGAATTTTTGACCAAAATGATGCTTCTATTTTATTGTTATATGTGTTTTGTTTAAAGGATGGATTTTGAAAATATTTAACATGAATACGGTTGAACTATTTCTATTATTGAATTTTTGAGTCTTAATATTATTATTTTAACATGAATTTGACATTATAAGTACATAAATGATCTATCTGACATTAAAGGAAAATTATTTCAATATAATTATTGTTATGTATTTGCATGCCCCGTTGGGTGAATGTGTCTTGGAAATGTATAAAAATATCTGTCATCTGTTTAACAACATTCTCGCAAAATAAAATTTCTATTTCTATACCTTAGTTCAAAACTATCAAAGTATTGTGTTTAGTCATCATCAGCTCATTAAACGTCCCACCGAGGGCACGAGCCTACCCGTATAGGGTGATTAGGCCTTAGTCGTCCACGCGGGCCCAGTGCGGATTGAACGACTTCACACACAACCTTCGAATCTCTTCGCAGGCGTGCATGAAGGTTTCCTCACGTTGTTTCCTTCACCGTAAGAGCGTCCGGATAACGTTCATATATTTTTCGAAAATACATTGGTACGTGTCGGGATTTGAACCTCAGCCCTCCCGGTAGGAAGGCGACAGTCCACACCATTGATATGAATGTCAAATTTGATCCTACCACGGGTTCGGACTGTTGTTGTCAACTGAGAAGAATCCAGCAAGAAACTCAGTGTTATTTATAATGTTTTATATACACCATTCTACTTTATTTTACTCGAAATGAAAATAACCACGATTCTTTTACAAATGGACACGGTATATTTATTTTATTTGTTAAATTTTCATACTATTCCCCGTGCACGCACTGGTGAGGTGGATGATTATTCGTCGCGGACGTGATTCGCCCACGTTCCCCAACGGTTTATATCGGAATACAGTAGCCGGGATTGTACCCAATTTATCCAACACAGCCTAATTTTTGTTCTATGCTATTATCAATAAGGTTCATGTACGATTGACTATATAAACAAAATTTTAAAAGACTGAATATATGCAGAAAGATAATTTATCACTCAAAAGTAACAATAAGTACGAGTAAATAAATAATTATTTTTAAATATGCACGGATGAAAAGCATCAATATAATTCAAAATTCAATAATTAAAAAATTAACAATAAAATGTAATTCATAATAATCTTAACTGAATAACAATTATTTATTAAAATCTATTGAATTCATATACATATATATATATAAATTAATTATAATTATATTTCTGCACATAATACATTTAATTAACATCCAAATAATGATGAATCAATAAATATTAGAATAATAACAATATAAATGTCAGGTCAGTCTAGTACAATTATAATTATGGCCTTAATATTATGAAGGCCATAATTATATTATAATTGTTTGAATAGTATGAGCCCAAGGTGACTCCTCGTCCCTTCTACTTGCCGTGCCCTAGAGGGTCCATAAATGTACTTACCTATATTGTTTTAACATCTATGTTACTTATGGAGTGCAATAAAGATATGAATATGGATGAATATGGACATACACACAGCGCCATCTAGCCCCAAACTAAGCATTAGCCTGTAATATGGATATTAAACAACGGATAAACATACTCATATACTTTTTTTGTAAATACATACATATTATACATAGAATACAAACAGTCATGCTCATCCAAATAATGAAACGGGCATCACAAAAATGTTTGTGATGCCCGGGTATCACAAACATTTTTGTGATGCCCGGGTAGTAACCGACATCTCGACCACCGTCAAATATTAAACCCAATCAGTGGGCAATAAAAGTGGTTATCACTACAAAGGAACTGTTCGAGGAAACCTGAGGATAAAGAATACGAAAATGTAAGATAGTGGGCCAGAAAAGTATTTAATGATCTGCATAGGCAAAATTATATTCGTAAAAATAAATAAAATAAATAAATATCTACTGACAATCACACAGCGCCATCTAGCCCCAAGTTAAGCGTAAAGCCTGTATTATGGTACTAAACAACGGATAAACATACATGTATACATTTTTTTTTGTAAATACATACATATTATACATAGAAAACACCCAGACCATTACAAACAGACATGTTCATGCACACAAATGTTTGTACTGGCCGGGGATCGAACCGGAACCCTTAGTGTTGCGGCCGACCTCTCAACCGCAACACCAAATGGGTCGTCATCAAATCAAATATACTATTGGATTTGTTAACCTTAAATTAAATTCTACGGATACAGGCTTCTACAATACTGACTGCTTCTTAGCAAGATGCTTCCAACAACCCGATAAAAAAAACAAGATTTCTGGTGCAAATTAGGGATCCTGGTTTTAATTTTCAGTAGGAAAATTATTCCATGATCTTCTTCTTCTTATCGAGTCGATTTGGATTCACAAGTTAAATATGGCGACCAATATTGGGCCACTTTAATCGCCCTTTCATTTGCCATTCAGAGTTCCCGGAAACCGCACGGAGATGGACAGTTCGGGCAAGACAGGAGGTGTTCCATCTGATATTTTATGATAATACCCCTAAATATATTTAAAAAAAAAGAGACGATAGTCATGATGACTGGGTCCTGGAATCGTAAGAATTATATAATACTTACTCATATGAGTTAAAAATAACAAGGTGCCAACTCTCAGCTCGATAACATATTATTCTGTCATACCCTTTACAGCATAAACTCGATAACTCATATTTTATATAGATTTTATAAGTCTTGAAAGTTAGGTTGGCAAGTCCATTTTTACAGCACATAAATTGATAAAAATTTTAAAACCAAAGTTAAAATAACACATACAATTTATAGCAACTTAAGCTAAGAAACCATAATAAATGCAACAATGAATAAGTTCAATAGTACAAAGTTCATAAGCTGTGCGTACTAAAAACAAAAGCGTGACGTCATAGTTTTGAGGCCATTTGTATGAAGCGTTTTTGAGAAAGCCCATTAATATGCTACTGCTGAATTTTATAATTTAACATTGTAATACCTCTGTGACTTTTCATGTCAACGGAGTCATTATTTTACCGATGTTTCCAATCAAGAGGTCCATCGAAACAATAGCAGAATTTTCATCATCCCTATATTATGACTTGATTTTATATTTACTATAATTGGTATTCCATTGTCGTTTAAAACATTCATTGTGCAATTGTTTTGTATTCAGTTGTCTTACGGTCATATAACAAATTCAATAGTTGAACTGCTCAGCAAATTTACATCGTCTAGACGTATACTGTGAATGGTAATAACTGAAAGCCTTTATGAATATATTCTGTTGGATTTCCACTGAATCTGTTTGTTCGGCCTTAGGTGATGTACATAAGGTATTGAATTTACTGGTAATGTTATTTAAATGTTAAAACAATGTGTAAATAAGACGGAGGCGAGCGTTCCATCCTTACGTGGTAGACATTCCACACATCCGCACAGCCCGCTATGGTGCTTCGTTCTTAATTCGCCCCGCAAAGGAACTCTTTGCCCCCGTATGTGTTCCCCGATCATTACAACCAGGCCGTCTTCAGGCAAGAGTAAATAGGCTGTTCTAGGCAGGCATGATCCATCCTCGGCCGCATCATCACCTACCATCAGGTGAGATGGCGGTCAAATGTCTGCCTAAAGAGGATAAAAAAAAGCCTATACAACCACGTACGAGTACGTGGTTGTATAGGCCTTGTCGTCCACGCGGGCCCAGTGCGGATTGAACGACTTAACGCACAACCTTTGAATCTCTTCGCAGGCGTGCGCAGGTTTCCTCACGATGTTTTTCTTCACCGTAAGAGCGTTGGATAAAGTACATATAATTTCAGAAATTCGAAATCACATTCTTCTTCATAACGTAAGAACAACATACGTAAGAATATATTCCACAATAAATGGAACGGACAGGTTCAATCCCGCCATGTACCAATATCTTTTCGAATTTTCGACATTTATATGTTCGTTTATCCGACGCTCTTACGGTGAAGGAAAACATTGCGTACGTCTGAGAAGAATTCTTTATGAAGAAGAATGTGATTCGAATTTCTGATATTATATGTACTTTATCCAACGCTCTTACGGTGAAGAAAAACATCGTGAGGAAACCTGCGCACGCCTGCGAAGAGATTCAAAGGTTGTGCGTGAAGTCAGCGATTCCGCACTTGGCCCGCGTGGACGACTAAGGCCTTTACACCCTATACGGGTAGTTTCAGGCCCCTCGGTGGAGACGTTTAAATGACCTGATGATGAAGAATATATTTGATATAGAATACAAATAGCGACTCCCATTTTTAAATTACCCTTTTTTTGATGAATGCGAATTTTTTCACCGAAACTGGGGTAAACAATTCCCCAGCATTAAGGGCCAACAAACTTGATATGCAAAGAAAGGCTGTTGGGAAGAGTGAAAAAATAATGAGACCGGTTCGAATTAGCCCGAAACTTGGCCGTCAAAGGGCAATGATTAGCCCTTTGTCCCAAGTTGGTTGCTTTCATCCCTTTTAAACCAGTAATAAAGTTTGTCCGTTATGATTTGCTTTTTCATTCCGCAGGCTTGATTTCAATATGCAGGTTTTTTTGGCGTTTTTGACATAATTGTACAAAGGCCACGACGCGGCACATCTCTTTCTTATTATTGTACTAGCGACCCGCCCATGCTTCGCACGGTTGCAATGGTGATATTCGTAATAGGCACGCTCCTGCCTGCTCGATCGGCCGGTACCGCTGCAAACGCTACGTACCGCAAATTTTAAATAACTTCGAAAATATTCATTAAAATCATATGCTGTAAAGGGCCATATATTAAATAGAAAATGTATTTAAGGTTTTTATTGGATAAGGATTAATGCTGTATTGGTCAAATCGCTTCGAAAATTGGCCATCCCTGGGCAGTACAAATATTTGCATAAACATATCTATTGTCTGGGTGGTTTCTATGTATGATGTATTTACAATAAAGTAAACAAGTAGGTTAAGCTGTTGTTCAGTATCATATTACATGCTAATGCTTAGTTTGGGACTAGATGGCGGTGTGTGAATGTCAGTGGATATTTATTTATTATTTCTGGAGGTTATTTTGTCTTTACGCCTTTTTACATAGACCATGACCTCATTTCATTCAATAAATGTCGTGTGAGGCAACAAAGGAACTTATTATTGTGCAGTATTTTCAACTACAAAGATTCAGTAATGATAATTTTATATTAATATACATTGAAAAATAAAATAATTTATGGTTCTCTCGTATTTATGGACGCAAACACTTGAACGATAAAGCTTATTATTTTCGATTACATCCAAAGTTCCAAAGTATGATCCATCACGCTGCTATACACAAACTTTCAATTGTTATTATATCGATGAATACCAGAATGATTGATATTTGGCGTTTTAAGATAATAAGACACGCGTATGAGGCTTCAATACATTTATTGATGAATTAAAGTTATTTTGTATTCATTTCTTCATTTTATCGAGTAGTACAGTCATAACTTTTTTAAGTTATGAGCCGTTGGTGCTCAATGGTGTGGATTGTTGCCTTCCAATCGGATGGATGCAGAATCAAATCCCGCCACGATAATATGTACGTTAACAGTTGCTCATATAATTTCGTGGCGGTGGCGCCTGTGAAGAGATTCAAAGGCTGTGCGTGAAGTCGGTCAATCCGCACTGGGCCCGCATGGACGACTAATGCGTATACCCCGTGTAAGGGGTATACGCTTTACGGTGGGTAGGCTTGTGCCCCTCGGTAGGGAAGTTTAATGAGCTGGTGATGAGAATATTGTTTGTTGATACCAACCCACCAGGGTTGGTACCTAACTTTTCAAGTGTGGTTTTATACCTAATGACTGCTATTTTGGTAGCCGGGACCGATGAATTAGCAGAATTCCAAAGCGGGTCATCTGTATTTACTAATAAATAGATTATTCGATCAGCAATTTCGTGAACCAACTCTGAAATATTGGAATTGGGGGCTTTCACTCGGTGACGTCGTTAATACCATCTGCGATAAACTGCATACTCAATTCGGAACAAATCTAAAACTAAGATCAAGCTTAGCAACTTAGCGCTCAAAAACAATGCAGGATAAGAATTTTAGAAGTTTTGCATCTAGTCTACAAACTAATTTTATTCAATATTCATTTACTTACTAATTTTATTCCATCTATATTACGCACTAGCAATTTATCTAAAAGTGTTAAAATTAAAATTATTTAATTAAAACACTTTTCAATAGGATTTTTACCGCATATACCTAATATTATCATAAGCATAAAATCATTATCATAAATACCATTTATGAAAAGAGAAACTACACGAGTTTCTTGCCGGAGTCTTCTCGGTAGATAACAACACTCCGAACCGGTGGTAGATTCATTAAAATACCTTCTTATTGATGACTCAAAAGTATTATTTAATAATTTATTTGAATAAATCATTTTTGAGTTTATGTTTGACATATTGTAACACTAGTCTGACATAGAAATGTCACTAAGCCTTTCAAATTTCGTTGATTTAGTTTGGGAATTGCTAATGAAGCGTATTTATGAAGTGTCACGTGGTCCTATTGTACGGTTCGTCTATGTTATGTAAATATGTGGATAAACCAAGCAAATTGTTGTTAATGGAGTTATTTGGGAGCATCTGACAATGTAAGAGTGGATTTAGAATTTCAGAAGGATTCGCCATCTTACAGACTATGTGACGGGCTGCATAGGAGTGACGCGTGAGTAACGCTTGGCAATCATCATCATCAGCTCATTATACGTCCCCACCGAAGGGCACGAGCCTTAAAGGGTGTTTAGGCCTGTTCATTTTCGTTAAACTGTTTCTTACTAATGTAACATAAATGCTGCTTTTAAGAATAATATACTAACTTCTCATTACAGATTTCTTACATTTTGTGATCACATGTTTAGAGCTGCAGTCTAATCAACAGTAACTTTTTTATTTGATAAATTAAACAACTCATTATAAACCTATAGTGCATATAACATTAGAAAAAAAGAAAGAAAAAAGCTTTATTTAATACAACGAAGACACTACATTGTACATACACATTTAAAGAAAGACAACAACAAAAAAAAGGAGAAAATATAAAAGTGAACAGAAAAGTTAAGCAATGAATTAATATTTACATAGAGGTTAGGAAAAAATAAATAAACATCAAATAAACAGACCCCACAAGTCAAATATCAGATCAGAATAATAACAAAAGACAAGAACCCTACATTATCGTTAAAAGGGTCTCGACAATTTGTTTAGGCTAGCACTTGTTTAGGACACCCGAGATGGCCTAAGGGCTGGAAAAGGATCGAGTATTCCGTTGAAATATGCCCTGAGCACGCATTGCCGTTGGCGTGGGTTGTGTTTGTTTTAAAAATAAGTACACTTGATAGGATATTAGTCTTTATTAAATGTAGTTATTTTAAGGGTTCAAGGATTCAATTCACTTCAAATGTTTTTGACCCATAAAATTAATCCGATTTTAAGGATCACTATCATTATTAGCGATCAAATGAGCGTCGATGGCTCAATGGTGTAGGCCCTCCTACCAGGAGGGCTGAGGTTCAAATCCCGTCACGTACCAATGTGTTTTCGAATTTTCGAAATTATATGTACGTTATCTGACGCTCTTACGGTGAGGGAAAACATCGTGAGGAAACCAGCGCACGACTGCGAAGATATACAAAGGTTTTGCGTGAAGTCGTCCAACCCACACTGGGCCCGCGTGGATGACTAAGGCCTAAACACCCTTTACGGGGAAGGTTTAATGAGCTAATGATGATGATCATTATTATCATCTTACGACAAAACTGTGGAATGAACTTCCTCTGGATACATTTCCGGAGCGATACGACCTGGAGTCCTTTTACACTAGAGCGTTTACACTTTTAAAGGGCCGGCAACGCATTTCTGAGACCTGAGGTCTTGCAAATATTCATGGGTATCACTTACCATCAGGTGAATCTTATGCTCGTTTGGCTCCTGGTCAATAAAAAATTGAGATAGATGTATTTGTTAAGATTGATTTCACTAACAGATGAGACTTCATGACCCAATGAAGGGTACAAAATAAATATAAATAATATCACTAATGTCCAGTGTACACAGCGTGATTACAAGACTTTTAATATAATAAAGTTAGAATCATCCTCAAAAGTACTAACAAACTTAAATTTAAAACTTTCCTAGTATAGCATAGTTGTAATTTTGAGTATCGACAGTTGGGTATTTTACAAAGCCGATACTATCGATAGTTATGTCCACAGATTTCCCAATACAAGAGATGGGGCAAGCCGCGTTTAAAGTGCGACAAATGTAAGCTCAACGAGCATACACTGGCTGCCAGTTTACGCTCTGTGAGACGAGTCAAGACGCACGAATATTAGAAGAAATTACCGTTTTTTTCCAAAATGCATCCTGTGGAATTGTAACATGCCATCATCGCAATGAATCAGTAAATTTACCAAGAAATATAATAACTTTTCACAGGTAAGAACCGAAAAGAAATTGCGACACTGGGACTGCCTATTAACTTGGCGGCTTGTCCAGTCTAATTGTATATTCGGATGTCTGTGGTTATGTCCATATTGAGCTAAGGTACTATCGATAGTGAAACAGTGTATCAATACTGTTGCGCTTAGCTATCGATAGTGTCGATACTATAGATACGCCCATAGAAACTATTGCTTTTGCCCACTATCGATACGATAGTAATGACTATTGCTATAGGAAAACAATCAGTAATAATTCGTAATCCTTCGCATCCGCCAAATTAGGATTGAATGAATCGCGTAAATCATTCATTACATCAACACTAATTATAAAAAACTGAGGTTCAAATCCTGACAAGAACCAATGTGCTTTCAAATTTTCAAAATTATATGTACGTTATCCGTCGTTTTTACGGTGAAGGAAAACATCGTGAGGAAACCTGCGCACGCCTGCGATGAGATTCAAAGGTTGCGTGTGTAGTCGTCAAACTCGCACTGAGCCCGCGTGGACAACTAAGGTCTAATCATCCTATGCGGGTAGGCTCGTGCCCCTCGATGGGGACGTTTACTGAGCTAATGATGATGGGGTACAAAAAGAAAATTATGTGCAAAACGAAATATATGTATCCAAAGCCAACATATTGAATTAAGAACACAGAAGAAACGTGCGGATTTTTAAAAGTAAATCCTTCTGGCCAGTGTTCGTGCGAGACAATGTCGTAATTAAAGTTTTTATTATAATTAAACCTACTTTGTTGTTTGGATGTAGAGAGCAACGTTTCAGAATGGAAATGTACGTTTGTTTTTTTTAAATAACTGTGTTGTTGAAGATGCATAGAAAATCTACTGACATTCTTAATGAAATGAGATAAAAATATACTAGACGAGTATGATTATAAGGTCAAATGCATGTTAACCTCCATGCATCCTTATTTTCTCACAACTTATGTTTATTGCAATGTTTATTTGCACTTGTTATGACAACCCATTTGGTGTTGCGGTTGAGACCTCGACTGCAACACCAAGGGTTCCGGGTTTTATCCCCGGGCAGTACAAATATTTGTGTGCATGACATGTTTTTTTTGTAATGGTCTGGGTGTTTTCTTGGTATAATATGTATTACAAAAATAATGTATATAAGTATGTTTATACGTTGTTTAGTACCCATAATAAAGGCTTCATGCTTAACTTGGGGCTAGATGGCGCTGTGATGTCGAACTTAGGCCCATCCATACCACCTGAAAAATTTCGCTTTCAAAACCGTTCGTTTCCAGCAATCGCTTCTTCCCCGTGCGTGCAAAATAATGGAACGACTTCCCGCCACGGTGTTCCCTAATAACTACGACATGTCCTTCATTAAACGAGGTTTAAAGAGAGCCCTTTCCTCTTGATAGGCAGCGGTATGGCTTTGCCCTCGGCATTGCAATTGCCATGAGCGGCGGGTACCGTTTTCCATCAGATGGGCCGCTTGCTCTTCTGCCTAAATAGGTATCTGTTATCGATATCTTTATGCTAAAAGTAGCATTAAAAATATCGAAAACAGAACTTAGTTTATATTTTCTTAAATATAAAGTGAATAGCCCAATTCAAATGGACACTCGTTTCAGATTCACATTGCTTTCACAGCTTTACCAGGAATCAGAAAGCGAGATCTAGAAGAGCTATCTCAGCCGTAAAACTTGGCCCTACAATCTCAACTCGTCTTAACCCGGCAATGATACAAATCTCCCCTTCCCACCATAACTCCCCGTTGCTTTTTTTCGCGAAAATCCGCAAAACTACGTCCCGCGAACGATATTAAATTCCAACCGTGACAAGCTAAGGCGCAACTTCGCGTCATGCCTTTTGAGGCAATGCGACGATTTTGCACACTTTTGTGGGATTTTCACAAATACTTCATTTTGTTCATAATATTTCATAAAATAATTTCTTTATTTATGTCATGAAGCAAACGAAACGACAGCTTTAATTACCTAATGGTTAATTTTTAATGATGTAGAGGACTATAGCCCCACAGCTCTACATAAAATCAAATTGCTTTCCCCTTATTTCGCTATTTTGTAAATTATTATTAACCTTAATTTAGTGATACTACATATTATTGTACTAATATGACTGTTATCAATATATCTATCTATTCAACCTATCGCAGTCCACTGCTGGACATAGGTCTCCCCCATTTTGCGCCTGATATCCCGGTCCTCCGCTTTTCTCATCCAGCCTCCAGCAGCGACCTTTTGCAAGTGGTCGGTACATCGGGTCGGAGGGTGTTTTACGCTACGGTTGCCGAGACGCGGTCTCCACTACAGAACTCTGTCTCTGTTATCAATTACCAAGCATAAATTTCACGAGTAGGTCCAATTAAGTATATATTGTGATCTGAATACAGCTCTATTTAGTTCCAAAACAGTTTGAGCCTACACGCGCCACGTTAATACACAATAACAACATTCCCTTTTTGTTAGCACACAATTTCGCCAATAGGAGGATAATCTTTTCGGCGGGATACCGCGTAGGACGTTAATAATGCGGGCGGTTGGTACCCGCCGTTTTCCGGGGTGTAAGAGATCCTGCGGTATGGGCTGGGGCTAGTTGAAGAGCGGCGAGCTTGAAACAAATTTTACGCCGATTGACTTTACGTTCAACACTTGAATACCTTCGCAGGCGTGTTTCCTCACGATTTTCTTTCACCGTAAGAGTGTCGGATAACGTACATATAATTTCGGAATTTCTAAAACACATTGGTACGTGGCGGGATTTGAACCTGCGCCCTCCCGATCGATCCTCGCGAAACGATACGTCTTCAATAATTATTTATCTTCAACCCATCACAGTTCACTCCTGGACGTAGGTCTCACACATCATATGTCAGCCCTCTGCTTTTCTCATCCAGTCTATCAGCGACTTTTCGCAAGTCGTCTGTTCATCCTACGCTACGCTTGCCAATATAGATGTCAGGTTTATTTTGCCCAGTATTTTATATTAATACATTTGTCAGTAGTTGACTTCAATATAAAAACGCTCTTGTACAAGCCACTGACTAATAAAAGTAACGTGCAGTACAAGCCTTTAAGTGCTATAAGATATATCAGTTGTTTTGGGCACAATGTACTGGCAAACAGGAAGTCAAGATATAGCAGATAAAATTGATACAAAAATCCCAGATAATACGAATGGAATTGAAAATCCCAGATGTCACGAATAGAATTGAGATTTTGATAGGTCATACATTGAGCTAGAACAATTTCTAAAAATATTATAGTTTGAGTGTTAACAATTATTTTTATATTTTATTATCTGTGCATTATGAAAACTAAATTTTAATAAAAAGTTTAAATTTTAAAAACATATTAATTTTTTATTTGCTCACGATTTATCAAAATTTTAAGAACGAGTACCTACTAGAATATTTATATCTTTATATGGGGTCTTATAATCACTTATTTTCAGCGACACTTTATACTATTAATATAAAAAATAAATTTAGCGTACCAGCTTATTGCTAAGAAATAATGCACTTGCTATAAATAAATACGTTAATTACCACACTAGTTTTCAATTGTTTTGAAACCGTTAATATTTAATTAGTATTAGGTAAATTTAAAAAAGCTTCTGCCAAACCAATCTATTGCCAAACGTTGTTTCCCAAAGCCTTCATTTATAAACACAGTTAGTATGCAAATGACTCGAAAATACACCCAGCCCTCAAAAGCGCATCGCACCATCTTAGCCACAATATAACCGTCTTTCACAAAATTTGACAACCCTGCATTGCACCTGATAAAACTTGACATTCCAAATTGAACTCTATTCACCTAGAATTAATGCTATACGACGTCATATTCGAGTAGCGAAACGAAAATGAGAGTTGGTTCTTTATATGAATTCCAAATTTTCCTTTACAATCCAATCGCGATCTGTTCTTCAAGTTTGAACCCTATTTGAAGTGTGTTAGGATGGAAAAGGTTTTGTTGAGTCGAAAAGTAGTTGGGTACAAGGGTCCTGTTGCAGTGTGAATGAGAATTAAACGCCTATTCAGGAGCCAGGGTTGTCCATGCATTGTTGATGTAAATAGCCTTAGTAACGAAATATACAGTGGAAGTCTGGGTTGGTCGCCGCTGCTTTGTGTCTCAAATGGGGACAGAGTAGAGTGTCACAATATTGCCAGGTTAAAGGAGTCACTGAATAAGAGAGTAAAATGTTATATACCTGTTTCGTTTCATTCTTTAGTTCGGTCAGTAAATAATACGTTTTTTTGGGTGGGATCTAGTATCTATACATTGAATCAAAGATCTCGAGTCTTTTACAAACCTTTACTTATTCAGGAGTCAATACTTATATTTTTATATTAACCCATTAACGCCCAAACAAAAACCAGTCTAAATTTTCGGTATTTTTTATTAATTTACGCTATAAAACACGTTCTATAATGATAATATAAAAGAAAAAAATCAAAAACAAAGTCATAAGGTACATTTTTAGGGGTGTACTAAGTTTAGTACAATGGGCGCTTAGGAGTGGGAATGAGCGAAACATACTCTGTCCAGGCAGAATGTTTTCTGAAACTTCACACAAGTTGTTTTTACTCTTTAAGAGCACACAGAACATATAAGCTGGTTTGGCAGTTTTTCCGGAATAAAATCCTACATTTTTTATTGTTGTCTATCGATCACAAAGGAAGAGTGTCTTATGTCATTAACTGTTTACTGGCTCAAATACTTATATGCTACGAGTATATGCCTGCAGAATGCTAGCTGATCTATCCGTTGATCGGGGTTTGCCATTGAGTACAGTCGCCATTCATTTGAAATAGTCATGTCAACCATAGAATTCAACACCACCACCACTTTTTTCCTTGAAGCCCAATCCGGTAAAGTCCTACAGATTGATCCATCTGACCAACCTCTCCCATCCCTTTGTTGTAGTTTTGGAACACAACGACATCTACTTTTGGTATTTTCGTGGAACACCATCGTTTGACTCTTCTTATCGGTTCTAAAGTGTCAAAATTTGTTCTAATTGTACACAAATTATCTTGCCATTTCATCAATAAGATTTCGTTTGTCTTATCAAATCTGTGGTCATGTTCAGCTCTAAGCTATGTTCTCGCATCTTATATGTAATCAAGAGGCACATCTTGGTTCTGTTTTCATGTAAAGTTGAAACCAAGGCTTGCTGCTTGACCTAAAGAACCTTTGTAACCAAGGCTCTTTAGGTCAAGCAGTAGATCGTAATGAGCATAAAGTTAGCAAAATAAATTGTCGGCGTTTTGTTTAGCAGTCTTCGCAACGCGAGAACAAGAGGATTGGAGAACCAAGAGGATGTCTCAGAAGGTTTTCCACAAAATACATCAGATATGTAACGATAGCCATCGTTGCTAGTCAACGTCCAATCACGGTATCCTACTGCACTGGCCTGCCCATTATAAATTGCTAAGCTGAATGATGACCGTAGTACTTGACCAATGATTCGTCAACCGATAAATGTTTATGTGACATTCCAAATAGACAAAAACATCTTTTGTAAAATATCATCACTGCTCATGCCGTGTTGTCGCTGTTCTATTCATAATCGATGGGAGTGTTACGTCTGCGAGTAACTTCTATATAACCAGGGACATCTTTAGGTAATTCTTGTTGATAAAGGTTACCTCACCATCTTCATCGGTGACAGCGTCTGAATTAGGTGGTAGCATAATCACTCCGTAAGTGGCTTCATCATCACTATCTTGTCTAAAAATATCTTGAATGGCTTCTTGTAAACCAATGTACTAGTTTTCATGTTTGAAGACTCATTTGTTAGAAATTTTGTAATTATATTGTGGTTTCCTGATGTATCCTGATAACCCATAAAAAAGTATCATTACATATATACAATGAAACAAATATAACGCATAAAATGTATGACCAAATATCTTAAAACTGTAATAGAAATGTCTTCACTATACTATCCCAAATTACATGCCATGCGCCCATTGTACTAAACTTAGTACAGCGGCATTTGGGGTGTTATAGCATAAAGGGATTTATATGAAGTCAGCTTTTTTATGTTATTTATGTAAGTTTAGGATACAACGAAGTAAACCACCTACGTTTTTAAGATTTTGTGTAACTTAACCCTTGTATAATAAATTAATGATTACTAACCGGGAGAAACGAAATAATTAGTGACACAAAATCGTAAATTACCCTCACATTATTTCAAAATTACATATATTTTTATCTAAGCACCTAATGCATGGACCTATGTTGGCTATATGTAATAATTACTAGGGTTAAAAAACTCACACAGATTTTTTTATCGTCACTTAAAGTAGTGTACTATTTATAGTACGGCGGGCGTTAATGGGTTAAGTAAAAAAATCTTAATATGTTCTCGTTAATCACACACATGAAACCAAAAACAATTTCGCGTCGTTGCACAATTGTCGCCATTATTTGTCTTTTTTTGGCTGGCATATTTCTTTGATAAAATACACGCTTCAGGTTATAAACAATAAACTTAGGGTAAAAAATCACAACCACGAGCACATTACTATGTCATTATGACATGATAGTGACTAGAGCGTCGGTGGCTCAGTGGTGTGGACTGTCGCCTTCCTACCGGGAGGGCTGAGGTTCAAATCCCGACACGTACCAATGTATTTTCGAAAATATATGTACGTTATCCGACGCTCTTACGGTGAAGGAAAACATCGTGAGAAAACCTTCATGCACGCCTGCGAAGAGATTCGAAGGTTGTGTGTGAAGTCGTCCAATCCGCACTGGGCCCGCGTGGACGACTAAGGCCTAATCACCCTATACGGGTAGGCTCGTGCCCCTCGGTGGGGACGTTTAATGAGCTGATGATGATGACATGATAGTGAGCGACGTGATTATGAATGCATATTGTGCCCAATGCGATGGACAGAATTTTGCCACGGACACGTTTTGAAAGAGATTGTGTTAGTTTATAGTTATCTAAGTGAAGATCACTTGAGACTATTCTTTGCGTTATTCGTTAGAAGACTATCGCGGAAGAAAATAGAAATCTATTGTTTGTCAAGTCAATTATAACCAGCGAGTCCGACTTTCTTTACCTTCATAATAAAAGCCTAACCAGGCAAGGAATAGAGGTGCGATTGGCATGATAAAGAGAGTCATAAAGGGACTCAGTATATTTTTTTAAGTTTTTTTTTTTTTTTTTATTTTTATTTATTTATTTATTTATTAGAAAACAAACGGTCATACATTTTTATTACTTTCTACATATATTGTTTTACAAACAGACCTATAGTTTCCTTCTTTAATCAAGTTACATATAATTAATTTGAGCTTAGCTCCGAATTAGTATTAGTGTAATGTTACTTGTACAATGTTAATTATTAGGTATAATGAGGGTTTAATTGGTCATTCGGTAAATTTATAATCCGTTATTTAGACAGGAATACAAAATGAACAGATTGCAGGACAAGCCAAAATCAGGAATCAAAGGCTTTTTTATCAAGTGTATTGTACAGCAAATATATCAATATCTGACAGTTTACTACAATCATTGTATAGTCTGCAGGCACGCTTTATAAAAATATTATTACAATAAGACGTTTTACATTTGGGGATATAAAACAGATCTTTACTACGACAGTGACGCTCATGTCCACGGGGTACTCTGAGAAATACATTATGCAGAAGTGTAGGGGCCTCTAAGAGGTTATGAATTATTTTATAAAGTAGGACACAGTCAACACAGTCACGGCGAACTTCCAAAGATTTTATTTTATGACGTTTAAGTGAATCTTCGTAACCAATAAAGTATTACCCAGCCTATAATCGAGTGCTTTAATGTATTTTTTTTGTATGTTTTCTATTCTATTAATATGACACATGTAAAAAGGTTTCCAGACAGCACATGCAAATTCAAGTCGACTTAATACAAAGCTATTGTACAAGATTTTGTATGTTTGAGATTTTTTGAATGGTTTTGCAACTCGAAGTATAAACCCTAATTGTCTAAATGCTTTTTCTATTATAGTGTCAATATGAGGAATAAATGTGAGTTGCGCATCCATGATGACACCAAGGTCACGGATTTGTGTTACTCTGTTTAGCCTTACACCATTTAAGTCATAGTCGTAAGATAATATATTCCGCTTTCTGGAATAGGTTATAACGTTACACTTATCTAAGTTCAAAAATAAACTATTATCATTACAGAATTGGCCAAAACTATTCAGATCCTCCTGTAGAAGCTTACAGTCTTCGATATCACGTATGATTCTAAATATTTTTGTGTCATCGGCGTATAAAAGGATGTCTGAGTGTTCTATATATCTACCAATGTCGTTAATGAATAACGTAAATAATAAAGGCCCCAAATGTGAGCCTTGTGGGACGCCTGAAGTGACAGGTTTTTGTTGAGATATAAAACCAGAAAGAACTACACATTGATTTCTATTTTCAATATACGACTTAATCCAACGATAAAGATCACCGTGTATACCAAGTTGCCAAAGTTTTATTAGAAGGCTTTTGTGTTTTGGCAAAATCGGCATACACAGCATCAACGCTAAACCTTTGTCCATAGCCTCAAGAACTTTAGTGGTGAAGTCTAAAAGATTGCTCTCAACCGAGCGACCCTTATAGAAACCGTGCTGATTTTGTGAGATGTGCCGTTGTACTACACTAAAAATCTGTTCAGTTACAATTTTTTCGCATATTTTACTGAATTGACATAATTTTGATATCGGCCTGTATTTTTCAATATATTTACTTCTCGGTCCTTTAGGAATGGGAGTAATCCAAGCTAACTTCCAAACCGCTGGGAAACAACCATCCCTCAACGATTTATTAAAAAGCATAGTGATAGGCGCGGCAAGTGACTTCGCACATTTTTGTATAAGTAGAGGATGGACTCCATCTGGCCCGGATCCTTTATGTATATTAATCGATTTCAAATGTTTAAAAACTAAATTTTCATTAAATTCTATTGAATTTATATCAATCACCGGACTAGAGGGAGCTTCAAGATTCTCGGCTTGAAACGAATTGAGATTTGATTTTTCAAAAGCAGAATGAAAATGAGTATTAAAGAGATTACATATTGTTTCACCATCATCTACCTTTTCTCCTTTGTATTCCATAACTTCCGGAAAACCATTAGTTTTAAAGATTGATTTAATGTAAGACCAGAAAAAGTTTGGATTATTTTTTATATTATCTTCAGAAAAAAACATAAATTTGCTATAGCATTCCAACTTTTTTTTAGTGTAATGTAACAGGCTTTTTTTAGTGTAATGTAATAACTTCACATGATAATATACACTAGGACCTTTGATTTACAAAAAAGGTAGAGGAAAAATACGTTTAAAGAAGAGGGTAGGGGGTTGTAGGTTTCCCGAAACCTTACTTACTAAGCGTTACGTATTCAATTTTCCCCCTTCGAGATTCCTAAGTTTCATGTACATAAATGAAATAGCAAAGAACAAATACGCATTTCATAACGGCGCTCGTGTTAGGTATAAATGTCATACGTTTTAAGTAATTTGTCAAGCCGCCAGATGGCGTCATCCATCATGTTTTTGTGGCACCTGGTCCTGCTATTGAATATTATCTAAACAGCTTTCGGGAGCATTAATTTGTTCTACGTTACAATTATATATTATAAAAGTTTATTATAGTCGGATATTCGATTTGATTTATTCAGCCACAAATTTGACATGTTATTAAAATATCCTGCACGTGGGTATGCTTTGGTCTGTAATTTCTAGATCTTTGGACATTCCAATTTGAACTCCATTTATCTAGAATTAATGCCAAACGACGTAATATTCTAATAGTAAAAATAAAAAACTTATAAATTTAAAATTTTCGTTTACTATCCAATCGCAATCTGTTGTTCAATTCTGAACCATATTTTAAGTTTAAATATAATCTTAAAGGCTTTACCATTTATTTGGTCTACGTTAAACTTATCATCATGATCATATCAGCCACATGACGTCCACTGCTGAACATAGCTATCTGCATCCAACGGCCACCCGCAACCTTCCTCAGGTTATGGTTAAACTTATGGCTGTTTCAATTTTTTTTTTATTATTTCGATTTATTTATTAAGATAAAAAAATATGAAGGAAAGAAAGACTAAATATTCATTTGGCGCAAATAAAAGTACACGTTAGTCCTAAAACTAATTACTCTAACTTTATTAAAGTTGTTAAATATTTAATTTTATTATTAAGATTGTGGAAAATTACATAATCTCTCATAAGATATACGGTCAAGTAGAAGGTCCTTTGCGTGTATGTCTCAATCTTGTTTTTTTCTAGTTATAGCATTTGTGTCCCCTATATATGTGTCCTTAGCTGATGGGTCAAAATATTGAGATTGGATAACTGCGTGATATGATAATACTTAAGTATACGGGAATAAATCTTCATTTGTTGATTACAATTATCTTTCTTAAGACAAGTTCTGAAAATTGGGGCTGATAGAGCTGTAAATGTCTACATGTAAATTGGGGAGAACAATTCTTTGGCACGAATGGGTCAGCTCACAGAAAACCGGCGTAAAACAACGTGTGGGTTGATATCGCCAAGTAAGTGAGGTAACCAGAGGCCCAAATCTCCTTCACCTTTCCATTTTCCTGTTTCGTTCTCTATTCTTTAAACTTGGGACTTGTGAGTGTCCTGAGTTGCAGCACCTGCAGTACTTCTTTACATCAGATGAAACATTTGCTTGTTTACTTTCTTTACTATTAAGTAAGGTACAATCATCATTTCAGACACACATTCCAATGAATACGCATCATTATATCTTAGTTCTAAAATTTTAATAGCAGCAAGTTAATACGAGAACTAAAATCTCGCGACAGGCTTTTATTACATAAAAATTGTGACAAATGTGTTCAATTGGGTACTTGACACCACTAATCGTTGACGCACTGTTTATGAACTGTCAAAAAGGAACGTTTCCATATATTTTGTATGAGATTAGTGATATGTGACGTCATTGCTCACAATCATCAATTGACCTAATATTTATTGGTTTCAGTGTATTAAAATATAAAATATTGCAAATAAACAAAAGTGATCAATGAAACTACATATAAAATAAGGTGCGCTTTTATAAAAATAAGGTTTGGTATTTTATTGCGGATGGTGGAAAATACCGAATTTGAAATGACGTTAAAAGTTAACAGTAACAGTTATAGTTTATTTTTTTCTTTTTAGCACATTTAAATGAACGCTTTGTTTTAAAAAGTATATTTTAACCTAATTTTTTTACATTTCCATTTCTTCTAGGTTTTGATATTGAGTTAAGCGTCATATTTGACTTTTCAGTACGATGTCTCGTAGTCGGCTCATAGAATATTCCAAGCATGCGTTGGATATTGTGTATGCTGTGCAGTCTCGTCTTCAAGTTACCAGTATTAAATTGTTTAACAACAGTTTACTGATAGTAACTAATAGTTTCATATATTTAATCTTTTCTATTTCTTAACCTATCTATTATTTTTTCATGTTGGTACGAGTACATTACATACATTATTTTTTCATGTTGGTACGAGTACATTGGAGTTGACTGCCCCCGTGGACTATTGCACTCAACTTTGGACTTATATCTATATTGAAAGCTAAGGCTACGGTAATATTGTAAAAGGTTTCAGCTAAAATAAAGTAATTAATAGGTAGGGAAATTTGCAGCAGAATGCATCTTAGGTAGGTAAGGTTGGCTTAGATCCTGAAATATTTATTCTTCGTTTTCCTGTGTGCATATGTTTTTACTTCAATTAATTTGAAATCAAGGAGACAGCCCGCGTGATGGTGAAAAATCGCGGTAATACCTTGGTGGGTAATAAAAATGCTATTATTTTTTTTCAGTTAAGAACAAAAAATAATAAACTATGATAGTTTTTATTTAACTTTGCTCAATTTTAAGCTTTATTTTGTAGTTAAAACAGTTTTAAATTTGAAAGCCCCGCGTTAAACTATTAAGAGGTTTTGTTTATGTTTGAGGTTTAATATTAAAATAACCTTTAGTACCCTTTTATAAAAGGCCACAAATTTATGAACTAATAAATAAATTTTGCAAAATCTTTCTGAAACATATTTATTAACGTTTTGAATATGATTTTAAATCAATGACAATCAATTCGTTCCTCGTAATTTCCAATCTTAGAGGTATTTTGACTAGGCGGTGGATTCGGAGATAATCGCACTTAAAGCTAAAACTCAAAATGTCATCCTCACTATTTAGATGTATGGAAGTAAACTACAGTTCGTTTATGTAAATTTTTTGTGTCCAAAAAAGAGTGTATCCCCATTTCAGTGCTTTCTGGTATTGCAAATAAAATTTCTTTTATTATTATTCTGTTCTGTTTTGTTCAAGAGCGTCGGTGGCTCAATGGTGTGGACTGTTGCCCTCCTACCGGGAGGGCTGAGGTTCAAATCCGCCACGTACCAATGTGTTTTCGAATTTTCGAAATTATATGTACGCTATCCGACGCTCTTACGGTGAAGGAAAACATCGTGAGGAAACCTGCGCACGCCTGCGAAGAGATTTAAAGGGTGTGCGAGAAGACGTCCAACCCGCACTGGGCCCGCCTGGACGACTAAGGCCTAATCACCCTATACAAGTAGGCTCGTGCCCCTCGGTGAGGACGTTTAATGAGCTGACGATGATGATTATTCTGTTTTATTTGATAAAAATAATTCTTCGTATTATCTAAGAAAAAACTTAAAAAGTCAAGTCTATAATAATACAAAAAATGAAAGTGAACACACTGTCTCTTGGTACAGCTACATAAGTATAAGCCCGTGACTTGACATGATGGCTTCAGGTGCCGCCCTAGTTCCGCACTTCCTTGCATTAGTGAAGCGGGTCTGTACTAAACAAACCTCTGTTTTGCATAATAACAGGGACAAGGCATACACCCTTAGGTCGATTCACATGTGCCGATACATTTTGTATAATTTTGGAACTAATTTAGTTTTGTTTAAGAGCGAGAGTCGCAAACGCAAGTCTCGATAACGAGAAAGTCTAGAATTCTACAACTGATGATTTGATTCAATTCTATCTATACTAATATATAAAGCTGAAGAGTTTGTTTGTTTGAACGCGCTAATCTCAGGAACTACTGGTTCGATTTGAAAAATTCTTTCAGTATTAGATAGCTTATTTATCGAGGAAGGCTATAGACTATATCATAACGCTACGAGTAATAGAAGCGGAGCAGCAATGAAGAATGTTTCAAAATCGGGGGTATTTTTTCATACTTGGAGCATCCGCTGCGTACGCTGCGTAAACGGTTAAAGTTACACAAAAGTCATGTAGGAGAGTATTGTTCTGCTTTTAATGGTCTACAAAAAAGTCCGCGACAGCATATGTCTATCTTTTAAGGTCAGCTCACTATAACATATTTTTTGCTAAAAAAAATTCTGAAATTGACCCCGAAACCTTCAAAGTTGGAGGGAGGGGAAATCGTATGTATAGTGATAAATGCAAGTACCGTGTTATCCCGAATTTAATGCGAGCGAAGCCGCGGGCAAAAGCTAGTAAAAGAATAAAAATCAAAAACTCTAGCTTCTGTTTGTTCGTTGATTGCTCAAGTAACAAGACTTAACTAGTAGTTTCCTTAGGTATCTGATAATTTGCTTAAAAAATATTAAGTAAATGTTTAATGCAAAAAGGATACTCAGGTATTATTATAATTGTAGTAATGGTACTAAACTGATAAACATACTTATAGACATTTTTTTTGTAAATACATCCATATTATACAAAGAATGAAAGACACACCCAGACCGTTACAAATAGACATGCTCAAGCAGACAAATGTCTGTAATGCCCAGGGATCGAACCCTTGGTCACCTTACAATCCATCCTTACAATCCACTGCTGTATTAGGCTATCGTTGACAGGCGTTGTTTAATAGGATGCTCCACAGGCCATTGTTGTGTTTTCTAACTAGAAAAATGTAGATTGGGCCCTTTTTATACAACCACTTTGAATTATCCCATTCTATTATTAATATATAAAGGGTCACTAGAAGATAGTCCTAACAGTTCTTATCCAGAAGTATAGGCCTAGATCAAGTCGTGATATATAAAACTTCTTTTAGTTTTAATAACGCTGACATAGCGACTTGTTATTACAGAGGTAATTAAAACCAAAACTCTGTTTCCCGCAATAAAAAAGTGAGATTAAAACATTAATAAAATATGTTTTAATATCAACATCATCAACAACAACTCATACATCCCCACCGAGGGGTACGGGCCTACCCGTGAAGGGTGTATAGGCCTTAGTCGTCCATGCGGGCCCAGAGCGGATTGCCCGACTTCATTTGAATTTCTTCGTAGACGTGCGCAGGTTTCCTCACGATGTTTTTCTTCACCGTAAAAGCATCGGATAACGTACATATAATTATGAAAATTCGAAAACACATTAGTATGTGGCTAGTCTTGAACCTGCACCCTCCTTATTGGAAGGCAACAGTCCACACCAATGAGCCACCAACGCTTTATATCATCATCATCATCATCAGCTCATTAAACGTCTCCACCGAGGGGCACGAGCCTACCCGTATAGGGTGATTAGGCCTTAGTCGTCCACGCGGGCCCAGTGCGGATTAGACGACTTCACACACGACCTTCGAATCTCTTCGCAGGCGTGCATGAAGGTTTCCTCACGATGTTTTCCTTCACCGTAAGAGCGTCGGATAACGTACATATATTTTTCGAAAATTCGAAAATACATTGGTATGTATCGGGATTTGAACCTCAGCCCTCCCGGTAGGAAGGCGACAGTCCACACCATTGAGCCACCGACGCTCTTCAACTACCTTTTATCAACATTATTGACAGCTATACACGGTGCTAAATAAGTGAGCAATAATAATTGACTAGGGTATAATTTTGGTAATTAAGTAATTAAGGGAGCTCTAAACTAATTTTAAATCGTTATAGTTTCGAAGAAAAACACGCTTCAAAAATTGACCTACTTTTTAAAAGATCAACCCTGTTGAGTGTTAATGACCTCAAAATAATAGAATATCAAATTGCAGATTGACACACATTTTCTACCTACACTAGAATCTTGAACATTTAAAATACATATTCTTACCTACTTGATGTATTATAAGTACCGCGACTTCTTTTTATTGCCAAGCTTAAAGTAACTGTGTTCACATACATCTTAAAGTTAACCAAATTCAATATACATCTATTTTAATAGAAATGACATTCCGAATATTTTTAATAAAATATGGGATAATCTTGCCCATGCTTCATTAGTTCATTCATTTCTAAAGGTACACATTTAAATTCAATAAATTATTAAAAATAATACCTAAATAAAACAAAAATCCCCTAATGTACAAAACCATGACGTTTGAACGTTTTTATTTCATTAAAACACAATTTTGTAACCTTTGCTAATTATCTGACAATATCTTTCAAGAAAAGAACGTTAATAACTTAGATTAACAGTTAGTTTATTGTTCATCTAAGGTCAATAGTTACCGAAAATAATTTGCCTATTTGTGTTTGCGCAGTGACAGTCTGCATCAATAACTCTTTGTTTTCTAATAACAATAAAACAAAAAAACAAGTCGCGTCAATTAGCATTCAATATTTATTCTTATGTTAAAGGAATAAAGTTGAAAATGTTGCTTCTTACGTAATGAGATATGTCATTTTTCAGTTCATTAATGAACATTTAGCTATTTTTGCTATTCGCCGCTAGATGACGCAACTTTCTTCCTCTAATGTGATTATAGCTTTTAAAACAAGTAATAAGATATAAAATTGCGCGGCACTGTCTCATTCCCTTGACCTTGACGTTAGTTCTAGCCGCTCAGTTAGAGATGTGAAATTAATGGTAAAGAATCATTCAAATAAACATCGATTTCAATATTTTTAATCGATTCGTCTACTTGATCGTAAAATTGATTTTTTAATCAATCCTATTCTTGAAATACAAGCATGCTTTACGGCATACATTCAATATGCATGTTGGTTGATATAAACAATCAATCATGTTGAACATCAACCAACCAATATAAAACAAAAGCTTATAATCTTTTAATTCTTTATAGTATTTCAAAGTAAAAGCACAAGGAAACCAAATATTTGGTAACTATTATTAATACAGAATTGCATGCTCTTTTTTAAAATAATCGTTTAATGGTACTGACTACTATTTTGTTGTATTTATTCACAAATAATGATCCAAATTAAATTCAAACAAATAAAGCGCCCATTTAACATTTGAATAAATTTATGTTATCTGTGATACAACGATAATTTTTAAACATAACGACTTCGTTTTGGTCTCGAAAACGTAAGTAAAAAAGGTTTTTATTTCAATTTCAAAATACATTCAATAAATAATTTACAAGTAATTTTTAAAATATTTATTAAACCTATGTAAATCGATTAAAAATAACCAATTGAACCGTTTTATAACAATTGATTATTTTTTAACAACCCTATTTTACCTACCGTAAATTAGTCATGTCATGCATCATGTTTACCATATTGCATCATCCATATTTTGAGTCGAATCTTGTCTTTATTTAACCTCAAAAGGTATTTTCTCCAGGGAACGTTATGAATGAAATACATGGCATTAATAGTTCGTAATGTTTTTCACGATTACTAGTAGGCTCTATGTTTATTCATGATAATAGCGTTGGTAGCGGTATCGAGCACAAATACAATACAACATGTGGATTTATAAGATTCTGCCAGTGACGAAAATGGAGCAAAATTTGTGTTCTCAATGGATCTCATTATCAATATGGTACGACGGGGTCGGAAGAGGCCGCAGCGCGGGCGGTGCCTTGCTCAGCACATCCGGGGATCAGTGTCTAGTGTTCAAAAATAGCCTTGTGAAAGTGATTTGGTGAAATGATAGGTGCATTTAAAATAAACGCCAGTGCCCCCGCCTTCCCTGTAACTTTTTAAAGCTTTTGTAGGGAAAACAATGAACGGTGTGAATGTTACGAAACAGGTAAATAAAGATCATTGAATCTTAATTGTATTTTTAATTTTCCTTTATTTTATACGATGATTGATGTGATGAATCAATATTAAAAAATACTTACAGTGAAATACAACCTAAGATTACATCTAAAAAGTTTGCCGCGTTTCAACCGCAGCGACATAGCCCGCTTTTGGCTTCAGCAGCTTCTACTATTCTAAAAGGTCAATGACTCTACGCTACTTATCATTCAGGGTTGTCACAAAATCTTATGATATTTTAATTAAAATAAAATGTATGTATGATCAGAATCGAGTCTACGCACCGGATTTTTACTGTCGTGCATTTTAAATATTGTAAATATTGTCACCCTTCATTATTATTGCTTACTTATTTAACACCGTGTTAAGTATACTCAATTTTTTGGATTTTTCCTTTGATTTTTGATTTCGATATATTTTGCCTATATAGAGCTAGCTAGATTCATTTTATCTGTTTATACATAATGAAACAATGAGACGAAATGTCAGGCACAATGTACACAATAGTGAGGAACACAAGTTACTAAGTATGTGAACATTTTGTCTAACTTAAGGGACTTTACACGTGTGGAACGAAAGTTCATTTATTATTTACTCACTCGTAATTACATTGCGATAAATTGAAGCTAAATTGTAGTTTGTGTAGCTTCTTAATCGCTATGTCTTATGTACGTATGTCTATGTCTTTCACGACAAAATTAATGTCTTCATTAAAACAAGTTTACCATCAGTTATTAGTCAGAATTAAAGTCGATAACGTTCCAATAATAATAATCATATTATTTTCTATAAATTAAATTTATCATCATCATCAGCTCATTAAACGTCCCCACCGAGGGGCACGAGGCTACCCGTATAGGGTGATTAGGCCTTAGTCGTCCACGCGGGCCCAGTGCGGATTGGACGACTTCACACACAACCTTCGAATCTCTTCGCAGGCGTGCATGAAGGTTCCTCACGATGTTTTCCTTCACCGTAAGAGCGTTGGATAACGTACATATATTTTTCGAAAATCAAATAAACACGTCTGGATTTTTATGTTTTTTTTACAGTCTTGAAGTCTACAGGACTGTTCACCCTACAGATCCGAAGACACCTGTACACACCAATGAGACAATGTTTTTGAAATTGAAATTAGAGATACTGGGTAACTGTCAATTCCAATATCCCACTATAATAGTATCTTATTACTACGCAGCTATTGGATAACTCGACTGTAATCACTTCATATAATCTAACCTCACCATCTAATTAACTGCATGTGTATTATACCCTTGAATTAATTGAGAGATCATTGGAAACTAGTGGTGTGGTTAGGGTCTGCCTTAGAAGACTATATGTAGGGAAACAAATAAGTGTATTTGGTTTCATATATATTTAGGGTTTTAATCCAAATGGCGAAAAACCGGAACCCGTTATAGATTCGTCATGTCTGTCTATCTGTCCGTCCGTTGGTCACGCCCTTTTTCTGCGAACCTATTGGCACTACAATGTTTAAAGATTGAGGTTTCTAATGTCATTTTTTAATAAATTAAATAGATTGCAAGTTTGTTTCTTTGTTTACAAGACATTTTCAAAGTTGATAAAAGTGTGTGTTTAAGAAGAAAGAGGGGGGTCCTCTTACTTCAAAAATATGGGATAGATAACATTTTTAAAAATATACCATTGTAAACCTCGATCCTATTGAAGAGGCCCTCAGATAGCTACATTTTTTTGTAAATACATACAAATTTTACATAGAAACACGTGTGTTTATTGTGTAATGTTTGTACTACTCGAGTGTCAAACTCGGAACCCTTGTGTGATTGCAGATCTCAACAATTCCACACGGGACAAATCCCCATTGACATAGATTCACTCAACCGCTGCTCCTTTCACTAATGATGCTCAATAGTTGTCAAATAAATTTTTGTACAGAACCCCCCAATAACAATTTCTATCCGACGGTACTTCTAATTAATTCCCCGGCGGGTCTCCTGAGATATGACGTCATTCAGCCCGTCTTCCCCGTTTCCGTGTCCGTAATATAACGGTTAATTTGAATAAAGTTTCATATTTAGTTCCCGACAAATTAGTGACGTGTCAACTTGTTAATATGTTTAGTTGAGACGCTTCAAGTTATTATATCGAGTTAATTATTAATTATATGCATTTATAATTTTAATTTATATCATCTGGCCTATAATGTCCCAATGCAAGATATAGGCCATCCCACACGGCTTGGCTATTTATGAAGAGATAAGGCTTAGGCTCGTGACCCTCGGTGGGGGACGTTTAATGAGCTGATGATGATGAAGGCTGTAACTTATTACGCGGTCCTACCAACCTATTAGCATTGATGCCATTGTTATATACCCTTCTCAAAATAAAATTAATTGGTGCCAACATGCCCATAGCGTCGGTGGCTCAATGGTGTGGACTGTTACCCTCCTACCGGGAGGGCTGCAATCCCGCCACGTACCAATGTGTTTTCAAATTTTCTAAATTAAATGTACGTTATCCGACGCTGTTACGGTGAAGACAAACACCGTGAGGAAACCTGCGCACAACCCGCACTGGGCCCGCGTCTACGACTAAGTCCTAATCACCCTATACGGGTAGGCGCATGCCCCTCGGTGGGGACGTTTCATGAGCTGTTGATGATGATGATGCCCATAACGTCCCACTGCAGGAAGATTGGGCCGTAACCCAACATACAAGCCCAATGCTGAATTATTGATGTTACCTACCTACATCCTAAGGTTTTTATACATAGTTGGTTAGAATGTATGCGAGAAAAAAAGTTTTTCATAATTTTCGGTTTTTCAGATACCATAAGGATTGCATGTTAAGGATATAATGAGTGGGCTTTGTTCATAAGGATCAGGTAATAATAGTGAATAAACCTACGATTAATCACCGCCATGAATAAAAGTATGAATTATTTACCATCCTCCTAGTTTAATAAGAAATTATAATATAATAAATTACAGGCACAATGGGCAAGTTCACCATATCCTTAAGGATATATAAAACTCATATAACTAGTGAAATTACTGGGTATAAGTGACCTCACATTGTCTTGGCTAACGGGCGCAGTGCGGCAATGAAATGAAAGTTTTTATTCAGTTTAGGTCTTTACAGAACACTTACGAATGTCAAGAAGCTACTACTGGTACGGACGGTAGTTTTCTATTGAGAACAATCCAGCAGCGAGGTCTAAGTTCGAGAACATTTCAGCAAAAGTGTTAAGTTAATAAAAACAAAGTTATCTCAACGCTATAAAAGCAAGGTGTTTTTATCAACCAACTCCATGAAAATCCCATGGTAAAATTGTTTTTTAACGCAATGAAAACATTTCATTAGGGTTGAAATTGGGGTTCGGGAATTATTCAAAGCGCGCATTTACATATCGCCCAACATATTTGGCCACCTGTTTTCAATTAACCCATCACGTGCCGAATGTACTCGATGTCCTCAACCCTTTAGGGTTTGGCTTCACCAAGAGTCTTGAAAAATACTGGGAATAAATTTTTATGTTCCAGATCCCAAGGCAGTTTATTTATTGTATGTGTGTACTGTACACCAAACAACACATTAAGGTAAAATCACAAATAAAATAAATAGTAGACCTATTATTTGTGTTATTTAATATTGTAATAATTTACGTTATGGTAACTTATTAAATGTATCACCGTTTCGAAACGCTTACATCTAATCTAAAGTAACCTGCAAGAAACTCGTGTAGTAACTTTTTTTCAATAAATTAGTTGTGCAGAGATTTGGATATTATAAAATTTAAAAAAAAAATAATAATTTATGCGTCTGCATCTGGAAAATATTGCAAACACAGCCCATATTTTTTTCTGTTAAATAAGTATCTTCCGTGTATTATGCTTGTTTCAAAGTGGTCGTTTTAATCAAACCTTTTAATTTATGCATGGCCTAATGAACAAGATTTTATGGCACTTTAATAAAACACTCAAAACAACTTTCAACGTATCAAATATTTCCATACTTTGTGAAGTTGAATTCAAAAGTTTTTTTTCTAAAATTTGACACTCACCGTTTTTTTTGCAATTTATAAATCACACCTATCTTCTTACTTTAGAGTCCTAGTAACAGAAGTCCTTTTACGTCGAGATACATCGAGTCACATTCCCTCCATGATTACAGGACCGTAATGACGGAATCTCCGCTCATGGGTCGGCCGGACCCTTAGAATTGTTGTGGCTTACATTTTTGGACGTGGTCATATTAAGCTTTATGGAACCTGAAATGTTCTATAAGATTATAAAATTCAAACGTTAACGTTGGGCACACATTAAGTAAGAATTACACAGAAGGTATATTGCAATATCGGCATAAAGGTTTTATACCTACTCACTTTGCATTACATTACTTCGACGCTAGATCTTGACGTCGAGGAGTTCTTTATGTCTTAGTATTTAATTCATTATCAACATCCTCTTGCCTTATACATTTTTTCAGATGATTGAAACACGGCCAATTCGGACAGAACAATGTCGCTTCTAGAGCGACACGAACGTCCACACTTATTTAATTTAGGTTTTATATAACTTATATATAAGACATGGATAGTCGACCTATTCGATACCCGGGCAGTACGAGCATTTTTGTTCACGAACTTATTTCTTTGTATAGGCCTATTTGTATAGGGGTGTTTTTACGTACACTATGTACGTATTTACAAAAGTATATACGTAAATATGTTTATCAGTTGCTTAGTACCCGTAATACAAGCTTCACGCTTAACTTGGGGCTAGATGGCGCTATGTGAATGTCAGTGGATATTTATTTATTTTTTATTCATTTCACAAATACGAAAATCTGAAACTTTTCTCTTAAGATTCCGAGTGCGAGACATTTAGGCTCATACGAGTTTAGACTTATTATCTCTTTTTTTCGAACTGTCTACTGCTATTGCCGCAGATGGCCTTTACAGCTTCACCGGGCGATTGGCAATTAGTCTCTTAATAACTTCACTTCAAACTGTTCACTTTGGTCGCCGCTGCTTTTATGCTAAATAAGCTTCAATCTTTTAGATCTTTGTTATATTTTCATCACCATCAGCCTATAAACGTCCCACACGAGGGGCACGACCGAGCCATCCGTATAGGGTGATTAGGCCTTAGTCGTCCACGCTAGCCCAGTGCGGGTTGGACGACTTCACACACAACCTTCGAATCTCTTCGCAGGTGTGCATGAAGGTTTCTTCACGATGTTTTCCTTCACCGTAAGAGCGTCGGATAACGTACAATATTTTCGAAAATAAATTGGTACGTGTCGGGATTTGAACCTCAGCCCTCCCGGTAGGAAGGCGACAGTCCTCACCATTGAGCCACCGACGCTCTATATTTTTATTATTTAATGCTCTAAATTATTCCACAATTTTATTCATTGCTAAGATACCCTTCTGTAGGCATTCATATTGTTGGGGGCTCGCAGTTTTATGTATACCTTTTTTAATTGCGTGGAAATATTTCATAATGGCGATTGTACTGCGTAATAGTCGAAATAATTTCAGGTTTAATAGCCCAGGGGCGTTTTTGTTGGCCGTGTTTATATTCGAAACTAACTAAATTAGATTTTTATTGTTGCGTTTTTTGTTTTAGGCCTCAAAATATAACGTGTAGGTAATAATTGTTATAATAGCTTAGATTTATAGTATATTAAACTTTTGTGTGTATTGTTCAGTCTAATGGGTTGACAGAGTTTTAAGTAATGACTCATTCATACAGCAAATCTTCTAATATAAACTCAATACAAACGTAATTACTTTAACACCGGTACGAGTTTATTGAAGTTAAAAGAACAATTAATAAAACAAATATACACGGTCATTCGCCAGCGCCATCTTTAATCCATTTTAAGCGAGCAGCTAGTACGCTACTAAGAAAAAAACATAAAAAAATTAGTTGAAAATTAACTCATGAGCTATGGTGACGACTACCGTGGAGTAGTCCTTAGGTAAGTAAAAGTCATGATCCCAATTATTCACATCAGGCTTACAAAAAACACATATCAATGCCAAAATACGACATAC
Organism: Leucinodes orbonalis; assembly: GCA_019425675.1. NCBI lineage: Eukaryota > Metazoa > Arthropoda > Insecta > Lepidoptera > Crambidae > Leucinodes > Leucinodes orbonalis. The sequence continues at coordinate 18,574 of PQWD01004902.1, read as the reverse complement.
ATTAAAAATCATTTAACATACCAAAGTAAAGCAAAAAAATTAGTTTTCATAATTAAAAATAGCGCTTCGGTGGTTTGGCCTGTTAAGAAGGAAGCACCCAAGAAAACACAAACACTAAAGATCATGACTGATTTCAATTCACACAATAAGATTGAATAAATTCGGCCCCTATGCCATTAGTACGTAGAATCTACGCAGACATTTCAGAGGACAGAGTACATATATCTCCCTCGTGGGATACCAGATTACAACCTGATGGACAGACATTCGCGTGCGGTCGATACGGTCCTTCGCCTAAGGGCATTGTGTTGATCGGAGAGACTACAACTGACAATTAAAAAAACAACAAAAGTACTCGAACAAAATAAATGACCCCAATTAAGACCCAATATTTAATTAAATTGATGTCTTCGACAAAATATGGTACTATATGATTTAAAAAAAACTTGATACGGACTTTGATCAAATTATTATTGTAATCAATTAAAATGAACAAATATAGTAAGATGGTAAAACAATACAATAAAAAGAAAATATAGATAGATTACTTTTATATTATTTATTATTATTTAAAGTGTTTATTGCACATAAAATACAAAGGCGAACTTAATGCCGAATGGCATTCTCTACCAATTAACCTTAGGTCATGCAGAAAGAAATATTAATGGTGCGGTTAAAAAGAAAGGACCAAAATAATTAATAATTTAATAATATTATATCATATCAAATAGCTATACCCCGCAGTATAATAAAAATAATTTCTTTATATATTGTTCTCTCAAATAAAGAGGAAGTACAAAAACCAGGGTAGTGTGAACTTTAATAATGACTTCCCATAGTCATAGGTTTGCTTAACACCAAATTAGGCGAACGAACTTGCAGCCCTTTGTCAACATAAACACTTCACATACAGCTGTACACAGCAGATAATCTACTGACATTATAGGCATGCTGACTTGGTCCTGGAATCGTAAGAACTATTCATATTATTACAAATCTGGTTTTAAAATAAGTTGGGGTTAAAACTCTCAGCTCGAAAACTCATGTTTATGAATTTTATTAGTATTCAAAGTTAGGTGGGCAAGTCCATTTTGAAAGTACATTAATTGACAAAAAAATTAAAACCAAAAAATAACATTTGCAATTTTAAGCAACTTTTGCTGAACCATTTTAATTAACTGTAACTATATTAATTTTAATAAAAACCATTTTAATAAACGCAACATTCAATATAGTTTTAGCACAAAATTAATAAATTATGCATACTTACTACAAAGGCGTGACGACATAATGAAGAAGCTATTTGTATGAAGCGTTTTTGTGAATGTTCGATAATGTGTTTTAGAATTGGGCAACCCCTGTGAGTTTTAATGTTAACGGAATCGTTATTTTACCAATGTTTCCAATACTAAGCGGTCCATCGATACCACAGCAGAAAAAAATGAAATCATCCCTATTATTTATATAATAGAAATGATTTCATTTTTTTTCTGCTATATTCCAACCCTTACAACATATATTCCAACCCTTCGACCATTCACGTAAACAAGACGTTTCTGCCTCTTAGAAATACTTGCGTTAAGCACTCTTCTGTCTGAACCGCTTCTCTCGACAACAAACCCCGTCGACCCTCTCATTGGCGGTGGTTTCTAATTACGTCCGAGGCTTGTCACGTTATTAGCGTCCATAATGCGGCTATTTGGCGTAATTCACTGTTATTTGCCAGCTTGCAAGAAGCTATAAATACAGTTACTTTACGACAAAACTGAGCAATTATTTAACGTAAGGGGTATGCGATCTTGGTACAAGTTTAACTATTTGTTAGGTTACCGAAATGGCGTAGCAACCAAAATACATATATATGATTATATAAAACTGACAGTTTGCAATGTAGAATAGCAGATTTGACAAACATAAATCACGCTTTTAATCACCTTTCTAAAAAAATATTAATAACTTAATAAAAATTATGTCTGCTCGTAAATTCTAACATGACTTAACTTTGATTATCTTTTAATAATAACAGCGTACCTAGATTTATTCATGGAGCAATTGCTGTTTCAATCCTTGGTAGCTTCAACTCTTAGCCCAGGTAAGCGCACTGTTACGAGTATAAACTATTTACAAAAAGAAACCAACAAGCAAATCCAACTTCCGGAAACCATTATTTCTTCTTTTAAGGTTGCAAAAACCAACTCAAGAGCTGTGATAATGCAAACACACCAAAGGCAATATTAAAATGTTTCATGTAAAAGAGTTTTTTAAAGCTAGTTTCAAATTAAAGCAAGCAGGAAGGTCGGGGCAATTTTCCATAGGACCTTCGCACCGTAACCACTACGCGCGACCGCAACTTACTAAGCAATGGAGGTGGCATTTCATAGAGAGTTTAGAGCAAAAATTACTGTGTTTAAAAAATCTAGTATTTTACAGATGAATATATATCAATTCATCATCATTGCAGTTTAACATATTGGCTACTGAACGAAGGTCTTTCATAATGATTTCCACGTGTACTAAGCATTTGTCACCGTCCCGAGTCCCTACGGGCAGAAGGTAAATTAAGTCTATGGTCCCCGCTACATTAGATAATCGTGACCACCCACAAATCCGTATGAGACTGCGTGGTGTGTTAAGTTGTAAAAATGCGATGCTGTGTGCGTAGCAAGACATTCTAGATATAAAATAATTAATTTAGGCCTTAGCTTGTCCTAAGCATGGCCAGTGGCGGATGGTTGATATCATTGGTTTTACACCAACTAAGAAATTTTCGATAACATATTTGATTATTTTGAAGTGGTAAAACCCATCCGTTTCCCCTTATTTACTACAAATCTCAAGAAAACCAAGTGAAAAGAAATGAAAAACAAATTCTAATTATCGAACTTAGAGCAAAGCAAAATGTTTTTATTTCATTACTTTTTCCCTATATAAAACTATCTACATTATCTCAATTCTAAGTGTAATGTACCGCATCCGTATTTATTTATCCGCTCACCATGTAATAAAGTAGACATTACTGACGCGGCCGCAAGGAGATTGCTTTCTCGCGTACTTCATCGTGTAAATTTCATTTTTTATCCATCCACGTAGGCTTGGCTGTCGCCTTTTACAGCCCGAGGTTGTGTCAAATTTTAAAATTTCACACTACATTTAGGCGGTGTTGTCGGAAAAATATTAACACATTTCTTTGAACATTTTTGCAGACAAAAATTATATGTAAGATTTTAACACACGTTTGAATAATGTCAATAGTTTGAATGAACTCGGTAATGTCCGTTATTATTACTTGTATAATAATAACATGATTTAATTGATCAAATAATGATTTTAAATAATATGACTCTATATTGATCTGCATACATTTAAATTCTTCAAATAATTATTTTAAATAATATTACTGCGTATGTTATGCTATTTGCATTGTTTTTCTGCTGAATTATTTATTAAGGTCCATCTTGCGGGATATGTGGTAAGTATAGAGGTGGTGACAAAAATATGCTGATATACAACACAGCTTTTTTCCCTATTCACCATCATCATCAGCCTTTAACGTTCCATCATAGAGATAAGGCCCTCCCACTATATAAGGCGAGCCTGGGCCGCAACGCAACACGCGAGCTCAATGCGGATTGGTGGGTGATAACGTATAAAAACCTAATATGTAGCCGGTACCGACGATTTAACGTGTACACCGAAGCACTATGCACTAATGTTAGGTTCATTTTTTAGTTACTTATGTGCCAAACGCAAAAAAATACACTCTCTCATAAAAAAACGCTTTCGAACGTACCAAACTCTCAACGGATGAAGAGGATGCTGACTCAACAAGAGCCGTTTTATCGGCTCCGCGATGCAAAGAGGCCCTTGTACCGTTAGAGCCCATTAGGCCGACCTCAATAGGCCCTACAGTTATGACTTTCGTACTTGACACATTTTTTTATTTGAATAGATTTTTTGTTTACTTTGATTTTTATGGTTACAAATATTCAAATTGTAGACTGTGTTTTTTGCAAACAAAAGCTTCATGTTGAACGTGATAAAGTATAAACAGTTCTTCAAATATCGTATTCTTCACAAAACTTCTTGATTTCTTTAATAATCAATTTTCTTTATAAGTGCTAGAAAATTCCGTTAGCGCGTTTCACCCGTAGGACAATAACGCCATCTTGTAGCCGACGCGGTAAACAGAAGCAGCTGTGAATCACCCGGCGCCGACTTTCATCAATTCATAATTAAACCGCTGCTCGGTCCGCAATAACGGGCGAGCAATAAATTTGATCATAAAGGTTCTGCTTTAATATTTGAAAAGCACGAGCTGCTTTAGTTCCAGCGTGTTTTATTGAGCTTGTAAAGCTTTCGTAAGAATATATTATACATGAACATAAAAATGAGTGTGTTATGTTAAGGTTTTGTTTGAATTTGATTATGGAAATTTTATAAACCACTGTATTTCATGAGCCTGTTGTTTAAAATGAAAATACTTTTAATTGTTTTTGGCAGTTAATTTAAAATATTTCATAGAATTTACGTGTATTTTGATCATAAGGCATTTAAAGAGATCTGTTGCTCTGTGGTCTGTTTGCTCACACGATGGTAAGTGATACGCTTGACCATGTGAGAGCACTATAAAATAATACTAATAACTGTGTAATGCAATAATATATTATTCATCGTCAATACCGCACATAAGTTACATTAGATGAAAGTACATGTAGAAACGAAAAGTTTCACAACCAATCAACCTGGTACAACTAGTATATTACCGGGTATAAGAGACCTAACATCTGTTGTCTCGGGTGACGGGCGCAGTGCGGCATTGACGGAGAATAATAACTGTCTATCATTAGTCTCATTCGATGTCGCTCTGTTATGGTCAGGTTAGGCGTATCCACAGATTTCCCAATACAGGAGATGGGGCAAGCCGCGTTTTAATGTAAGCTCAACGAGCATACACTGGCTGCCAGTTTACGCTCTGTGAGACGAGTCAAGACGCACGAATATTAGAAGAAATTACCGTTTATTCCCAAAAAGCCATCCTGTGCAATTGTAACATGCCATCATCGCAATGAATTAGTAAATTTACCAAGAAATATAATAACTTTTCACAGATAAGAATTCGAAAAGAAATTGCGCACTGGGACTGCCTATAAACTTGGCGGCTTGTCCAGTCTAATTGTATATTCGGATGTCTGTGGGCGTATCACTTACCATCAGGTAAGCGTCCGGACTAGTGTTGCCAGGTGTTTGCACGGGACGTCCCGATTTTCAGGGGTCTGGGGATGCGTACTGATTTGTAGCTGGTCGGGACATTAAATGTCCCGATTAATAAAAGTATATCATTTGGTTGGATGCAATACCAAGGGTTCCGGGTTCGATTCCCGGGTAGTAAAAACATTTTGGTCTGGGTGTTTTCTATGTATATGTTTGTCCGTTGTTTAGTACCCATAATACGGCTAAGGCTTCACGCTTAACTTAGGGCTAGATGGCGATGTGTGAATGTCAGTGGATATTTATTTATTTATTATTTCTTCATAAAAAAGGTATATTTACGTTAGTCATCATCATCAGCTCGTTAAACGTCCCCACAGAGGGGCACGAGACTACCCGTATAGGGTGATTAGGCCTTAGTCGTCCACGCGGGCCCAGTGCGGATTGGACGACTTCACACACAAACTTCGAATCTCTTCGCAGGGTGCATGAAGGTTTCCTCACGATGTTTTCCATTACCGTAAGAGCGTCGGATAACGTACATATATTTTCGAAAATTCGAAAACACATTGTTACGTGTCGGGATTTGAACCTCAGCCCTCCCGGTAGGAAGGTGACAGTCCACACCATTGAGCCACCGACGCTCTGTAGACTTCGTTACGTAATTTGTTCTAATTATATGTCTGTGCTTCACATCACATTTTTTATTAATTGTCCCGATCTACAATCTCTTATCCTGATTATGTACCGATTTAAAACAAATCAGACCTGGCAACACTACTCCTGACCGTCCTGTACACTTTGTAACATTAAGAAAACTAGACGGCATGTCCTATCTACGATTTAAAAAGAGATTTGACAAGTATGCCTACCTAAACTAGACATGTAACACAATAACTCCAAATCATAAGCTCCCAAACAGTCCTATCGCATCAAACGTCGCCTCAAATAGAAACCGCACTCGGATCCCGCCGAGCGATCCAAAGATCCGACATTTGACTGTGGCTCATGTTCGCAATTCTGCTAATTTCAAAATATGATTCATGAACATTATTCAAATTCAAAATTAATGCCTTTCCAAAGATGCAAAATTTATAACATTTGATGAAGTCTCCTTGGCATAGCGTAGGTGGCTCAGTGGTGTGGACTGTCCCCTTCCTACCGGGAGGGCTGAGGTTCAAATCCCGACACGTACCAATGTGTTTTCGAATTTTCGAAATTATATGTACGTTTTCCGACGCTATTACGGTGAAGGAAATCATCGTGAGGAAACCTTCATGCACGCCTGCGAAGAGATTTAAAGGTTTTGTGTGAAGTCGTTCAATCCGCACTGGGCCCGCGTGGACGACTAAGGCCTAATCACCCTATACGGGTAGGCTCGTGCCCCTCGGTGGGGACGTTTAATGAGCTGATGATGATGACGTGTCATTACGACACAATTACGACACTTCGCCTAAGATGAGACCCCTTTGACCAAATTTATTTCCCCTTTAAACATTTTTTTCTTAATACTACTTCTTTGTTTTAAATTTGTTTTTTCTTGTTTCAGTTACTGTAATCTTCGGTTTTCAAGGTACTTCAAGGTACTGTAATCTTCGGTTTTTAAGGTTTCCTCACGATGTTTTCCTTCACCGTAAGAACGTCGGATAACGTACATAATACGTCGGGATTGAACCTCAGCCCTCCCGGTAGGAAGGGGACAGTCCACACCACTGAGCCACCGACGCTCTATATGATAATATAGAGCGTCGGTGGCTAATATTGACACGTACTTTAGTGGAATTTATTTATTTATTTATTTAAATACTTTAGTGGAATTGAGAATCAAATATTTGGCTATACACATACCATGACATCGACAGGCGGTTCGAAAATGAATTTCCGCTCGGATGGTTTCCAAATTTGCCAGGAATAGGTATAGGGGGCTAATAACTGACATATCACTTGTTAGATTGGGTGCTTTCTATGTATTATATGTATGTATTTACAAAAAAAAATGTCTATAAGTATGTTTATCAGTTGTTTAGTACCCCTAATAAGAGGTTCACGCTTAACTTGGGGCTAGATGGCGTTGTGTGAATGTCAGTGGATATATGTAAATGTATGTGTGTATACCGCAAATTTGAGTGTTGTGGAACAATGTATGAACTTTTGAACTCAAACTCTCATCAATGAGTATTAACAAAAAGGATCAGTACCTGAATAGTCCAATACAAAAATTTGGAATATCAGTCAAATTTATATGAATCAGAAATCACAATCTATTTAATTAATGACGCATTTGTAATTATGTTACCGTAATGACAACCCTGCATACGTGAGCGAAGCCGTGGGCAAAAGCTAGTTTTATAATAAAATAATATTTATAATATAACCGGATTGAATCGAATCGCATTCGAGTCATCGTTTGATTCGAATCAGCATTTGATTCGAATTGATCAACTCGAATCAAGGGTTAACTCGAATCGCAATTCGAATATATTATCATTTGAATTGATTCGAATGACAATTTTAGATTCGAGTCCCTCACTATTATAGGCTAATGCTTAGTTTTGGGGTTAGATCATAGACATATTATGAGGTAGACAGACTGTATATTGAAAGGCGGTGTCTAATTTTTGTTAGTGTGCAGTTACAGATTTGTATTAGTGTGCGTCACTAGGGATGTGACCTTGGTATTGAACATATTGCTAGAATTAAGCCGGGCGTCGTCGTCGCACCTGCAGAATTAGATGATTATAAATTGTGTTAAAAATAACATGGAGTCAGATACAGCAACGCTGTTAATTTATGTACAGCAAAAATTAAAAATAAAGCGTTACCATAATAAATTTTATACGCAAATATTTTGAAGTTTGGTCTTCCTGGGTTAAAAATTAGATGATGTTGGAACAAATAAAACAAAATATTATTGGTAGGTATTAATAGACTATATTATATTTGACGGCGCCTCCCGAGCGCCATCTATCGATTTGCGTTAGAACCAGATTGACAGCTGTCAAATGCCAGCTGTCAGTCTAGCGAAGCGTCGGGTCTATGGTCAGCGCCGCCAGATTGAACGACAGTTTTTAAGTTCAACGGCGAAAGCAAGACGTGTTCCGACGAATCGCTATTGTTCCGCATAATCTAATAGTTTTATAGTTGATTATCATTGTTTTATAATTAGTTAAAGTGCTTCTTTATGTTTCTACGCTGATTTTGATGATTAATGCTGTATAACATAGTTTGTGAAATTAAATAACTTTTGATTGTGACTCGAGTGTAACTTCCTTTGTTCAAAAACTCAAATACCCGCGCTAGACGCTATGGCTGATTCTGACGAAGACGGGTGTCCGTCTATATCAGAAGTGGGATACGAAAAACGGCACCAGGAAGTAAAAACCAACGAAAAGGATGCTTTGAAACTGTTCAGCACTATGGAAGCCTTACTGACCCGAGTTCTGACGTCTATGCCGGTGCAATTTCCAGCAGATTCTAACGCGAACTCCAGTATAAAATTAGTTCAATTCAACCCTGATGAACCAGACGCTGACATAGAAGGTTGGTGCAAAATTACCGAGCTTATTGTGAAGAGTAAACGCCTAGAAGGTGTCGATTTGCTTGTAGCCCTGACGGGTGCTCTAAAAGGACGCGCCGCTTCGTGTCTGACTAAATTAAATTTAGATGAACTTTCATGGGACACAGTGAAAGAAAGTTTGACGGCAAAATTTCTTCAACCAAAATTATATCAAGATTACTTTGATGAAGTGCTGCGTTTTCAAGTGGGGGCCAAGGAAACTGCTCCAGAAGCTGGTTTACGCTTATGGAACATGATTGAACGAATACCGAAGATCGGAATGTCTGAAGAAGTAATAACCGGTTTTGTTATATCTGTTCTATCTCAAAGAGATGGGTTGATTAGACGTGAACTGAACGGACATACTATTACAACCAGAGCCCAGTTATTTAGAGTTCTTGGCGGTATTTCACTGAAGCGACGCATTGATTCTTCAGAAGTTCAAGAACCCGATTCTAAGCGATCTCGGATGGGAGCTACAGACGTAAAATTTCCCGGAAAATGTCATTGGTGTGGCATATCAGGTCATAGACAATCTGAATGCAGAAAGCGACGAGAAGATCTAAGCACGACCACTACGAGTACGACTCTCAAATCACAGGATTCTACGGGTTCAACGCGAGATAAGACGATACATGTGGCATGCTACTCATGTGGCAAGGTTGGCCACCTTGCACCGAATTGTCCCGAGAAAAACAAGAAGACCGGTGGTGGAACAGCTGCAGCCATTAAAGAAGTTAACTTGTGCGAACAACGGCTGTCGCGAGGTACCTTGAGGACATCTTCCGGTGAGCCAGTCTCTTTTTTATTTGATAGTGGGTCATCATGTTCATTAGTTAAAGAAAGCTTTACTAGTAAATTCCCGGGTACTGTGCGCAACGATCTCGTTATTCTTGCTGGTATTGGTGGTGATGAAATTAGGTGCATGTCTCAAATTTCAAGTGAAGTAAATGTTGGAAAATCTCGCGTACTTTGACGTTTCACGTAGTACCAGACTCAAGTATTAGCGATCCTGTAATAATCGGTAGAGATATATTAGACAATGGCGTCAGTGTTCAAATTAGTAACGATGAGTTCAAATTAGTAACGATGATTCTTCCCAAAAGAACTGACGAACGTTTGTGAATCAAGGGTTTCTAGGCCAGATTTCTCTAAAATTGATACTGACGTAACTGGTGACGATAAACGGGCACTCATTGAGTTGCTGAATAGGTATGCTCAATGTTTTATAGAAGGTATCCCTAGTAAGCGCGTAACAACAGGTGAGCTAGAAATAGATTTAGTTGAGCGCTTTGTCTGCTGCTGGATTTTCATTTAACCTTAAGAAATGTAAATTCATGAAAGAAAATATCGATTTCTTAGGGTACTCCATACAATCTGGTCAAGTTAAGCCAAACCCACGGAAAATTCAAGCCCTAATAGATTCTCCCCAGCCTAAAACTGCTACACAAGTTCGGCAGTTCCTGGGCTTGGCGTCATATTTCCAAAGATTCATTCCGGGTTTTACGAATATTGTCGGGCCGCTATATCCTCTAACTTAACTTAAGGGTTCCGTTCAATGGGACAAGAAACACGATGACATTCGCAATACTATTATAGGTATACTTATTTCCGAACCTGTTTTAACTATCTTCGATCCTGAATTGCCGGTCGAGTTGCACTGTGACGCTAGTTCTCATGGTTATGGAGCTATTTTAATACAAAGGAAAAATGATCTTCCCCATGTTGAGGAATACTTCAGCCGACGCACCTCTGACGTTGAGTCCCGCTACCACTCGTACGAGCTGGAAACACTTGCAGTTGTACGAGCGGTAGAACACTTCCAGCATTACTTATATGGCCGCCGATTTAAAGTCTTTACAGATTGTAACTCGCTCAAGGCATCGAAATCTAAAACGGATCTAACACCTCGCGTTCATCGATGGTGGGCCTTCCTTCAGGCCTATGATTTTGAAATTGTGTATCGGGAAGGCCGAGGTATGGAACACGCGGATTATCTCTCGAGAAACCCGTTGCCGAAACCTAGTGAGGTTATTCCGCCTACATTCCAAGTTAATGCTGCTCCTGTAGCCAAAACTGTTCATTTTGTGGAGCTACATCAAGGGTGGCTCTCTGTGGAACAAAGGCGTGACGCGGAAATTCAGGACTTAATTTTGCTACAAGCATGCATTCTCTACAGAAAGGTTGTGCGAAATAAAATAGTTTCTTGGCTTCCAGTAGTTCCTCGGTCACTTATATGAACCCTAATTAGTCACGTACATAACGATCTTCAGCATCTAGGCAGCGACAAGACGTTAGACAAGCTGTATACTGGTTTCCGCAGATGTCTAAGTGTGTTAGGAATTCATAGAATCTTGCATAGTATGCAAAGCATCAAAAGGTCCCTGTCTGTCTGGAGCACAACCCATTCAACTTCACTCCATCCCAAAAATATCTGTGCTCTGGCACACTATTCATATTGACTTTACGGGTAAAAAGCGGCAAGAGCGACCGCAAAGAATACTTTTCGGTCATAATTGATGCATTTACGAAGTACGTGTTGTTGGAACATACCTCATCACTAAACGCGGCTAGTGCAGTTCAGGCCCTAAAAAAAGCTGTTTGCCTTTTTGGAGCACATAAACGCATTATCGCTGACCAGGGCAGGTGCTATGTTAGCTTAGAGTTCAAAGAGTTTTGTGTGGAACATAATATTCAACTACATTTCATAGCAACTGGCTCCAGCAGGGCAAAGGCCAAGTCGAACGTACACTGAAAAGTCTTCTTACGATTAACGAAAACGATCCGAATAAAACATGGCGCGATGAGTTAGGAAACGTTCAGTTAGCTCTCAACAGTACCAGGTCCAGTGTCACCAAGTATACACCAACGGAGCTGATGTTTGGCATTCGTTCTCAGTCTCTCGAAATATCAAGGGTAAGCGCTGGACAAAGAAAACGTTCAACGACTTGACATGGACTTGGTACGAAATGAGGCTTCTACTAATATTAAAAAAAACGGCAGCATCCGACGCTGAAAGATTTAATCGTGGTCGTGCGGTAATTAGGCCTTATTCGAACGGAGATTTCGTATTTATAAAAAGCAGCGAGCGTAACCAAACTAAATTGGATAGGAATATTAAGGGTCCGTTTGTGATAACTGCGGTATTAGATAATGATCGCTACGAGCTAAAAAGCCTGTCTGGATCCTATCGTACTTTTAAATACGCACACGAGAACTTGCGACCAGTACCTCAGGGTCACGATGGGTTGGTTGAAATAAGTAACAGTTTATTGAATGAAGAGGAGGCCGAGACGGCGCGAGTAGATGAGGAACTCAATAATGATTACCCCGACAGACTGACTTGTACTCTATCTACGAATTCCGACACAATGACTGTAACATCCGATACATTGACCGTAGAATCAGACGCAATTAGTAACTGTTCAGAAAATCAAATTATTGTACATGTGGCTCATATTCATACTGACCAAGACAACCCATAACTAATAGGTAGGTGTAATACAAATGCTTTGATGATTGGTGTGTAGTGGGTCGAAAGGACAATGTAGTCCGGTCCATGCCCAGGGGGCTGGTCGAAAGGTCACATTCGTCCGGGCCGGGCTACTGTGGTCGAAAGGACACATTCGTCCGGTCCAGGCAACTCTGGTCGAAAGGACAGTGTCGTCCGGGCCATGAATGGATAATTGGTTGAAAGGACACACTCGTCCGGTCCAGTTTTGTGATTAGCGGAGTTACACTGGTCGAAAGGACATGCACGTCCGGTCCAGTCAACAGGTTGCAGCTTTGAAGAGAGCGCTTTGGGATGTCAGGTTGGACGAGCTGTGTTCAACAGTGTAAGCTGTAGATTGATGTTGATTGTTTCAGGATTGCACAATGAAGCGCCCGAGGACGGTCGCAGGTCAGTCCGGCCGTGACGGCGCCTCCCGAGCGCCATCTATCGATTTGCGTTAGAACCAGATTGACAGCTGTCAAATGCCAGCTGTCAGTCTAGCGAAGCGTCGGGTCTATGGTCAGCGCCGCCAGATTGAACGACAGTTTTTAAGTTCAACGGCGAAAGCAAGACGTGTTCCGACGAATCGCTATTGTTCCGCATAATCCTAATAGTTTTATAGTTGATTATCATTGTTTTATAATTAGTTAAAGTGCTTCTTTATGTTTCTACGCTGATTTTGATGATTAATGCTGTATAACATAGTTTGTGAAATTAAATAACTTTTGATTGTGACTCGAGTGTAACTTCCTTTGTTCAAAAACTCAAATACCCGCGCTAGACGCTATGGCTGATTCTGACGAAGACGGGTGTCCGTCTATAAGTTTATTTACTTTTGTTTGTTACTCTGGTTTCCCTTCAATACGTATAAATCTTTCGTATACTTTTGTTTTCTTTTTCGTGTCCATGGTTTTATAACCTGTTTTCCACTTTTTCAATATTTGATAAAAATGAAATTTCGATCTGTAATGATAGATGCAGGCCCAATGCGAGAGTTTGCAAGTAACTATAATAACGTTTTACCTACTTTAAGTTTTATATATGATTTAGGTAGTTAAACAGTGTATTACTTGTATTTCAGATATTGTCACAACTATAGCCAAATTATCCAAAGAATCGGTGCTTAGAATAGCTGAAGACAAATTGTATTTTATTGTGAGCGATGAAAATAACGGACCGGCACCTCCAATATTATGGTGTGAGATTCCACAAAAAATGTTCTTTTCGGAATTTCAAATGCTTGGAATAGACGATGATCATAAAGATATTTATTTAGGTTTTGGCGCAGGTAAATAAAGTGACGTTTAAAATCTTACATTTACCTAATTTTCTGTGAACAATGTTTAAAGCTAGTAATCAGGAAAAACAAATGGATATTGTTTGTCAAAGTATAACCCATTACCCCATTTCAGCTTAAGTTTTAAATACAGTAATAACTGTATGAAGACCATTATTTCAGCATACATAAGTGGATTTTGCTAAATCTGTTATTAAGAAATGTGACTGTGTTAAAATTCAAATACTTAACACCTAGACCTTCCATTGATATAACCTAATAAGTAAAACAAAAACACCTTAAAATTTAAACCACAGACAGGCAGGACAACTGATTTGATATGTTATTTTAGCAAATTTGCAAGATCACTGGTAACATTGAAATCTGCAAAATCATTAAAATGAAGTTAACTAAGAAGCAATGTCCTTGTCTTACATTGGAAATTGAAATGGTATGTCTCTAAGGTAGTATTGCTTTGATAAACCATAATGATTATTTTGAAACTGATTTTGGTGTCATTACTAAATGTGAAGAAAACTAACTTACACCATTGTAGTGCGTTTAAACTAATTGGAGCAGGTATTGTATAGTTTGGGATCAAGGGTGGATCCAGGTTAGGTGCCAGGAGGGGGTCACATAGTAGTAGGCAAGTTAAGAACTTATATTTTGTTAATGTACGTTAGTATAGTACTTCAAAATAGCTCAGGGGTTCATGACCCCCTTTACCCTCCCCCTGGCTCCGCCATTGCTTGGGATCTTATTGATGACACTGAAACTAGCAGAAAAAACACAATGGCCAGGAATGAAAAAATACTTGGTCCCTGTTTTTAAAAGAATATGTTTAACGATTTGACATCAATCATTCATCATCAATGATCACCAAACGAAAAAATATTTGAACAATTTGCACATTGCAGTCTAAAACTATGCACCAAAGCAGCCTTTTTTGGCACCAAGTCTTTTTCGTCCCTGACCATCACGTTTTTTCTGCTACAAATTTCTGCCAGTTTCAGGCTCATATCTACTTGCTATAGTAGTATTTTACATTTACTCAGTTACTTTGGCAATGACTGAAACTCAGTGCTTCACGCTTTGAGTGTATGGTACACTGAGCTATTGCCCTTTTACACTGCTGCAGCATGCATGTGTAGTTTGGAGTATATACTCCACATAATAATGTTTATGTATATCAATATTGGTGTTGATTTGTTACTAAGATTATTTATTAATGAAAAACTAAGCATTTATGTCTTTTAGTAAAAATAAATGATTTATCTATTTAGCTAGAGAGAATCTAAGTATTAGTAGAATGTGATGGTTAATTATTGAAACAATAACTCTCAATAAGGGATGGGATCGAAAATATATTCTTTGTGTTTTAGCCACCCATCTGCTGTCTGTCAATTCTGATATTATTTAAAATCTACAAAACCATTATAAGAGTGTAGTTATGGTGGCAATTGTATTCTAGTCTGCCGAAACAGAAAAGTTTTAGCCTAGATCTAAACCTGGTCTCCAATACCCCTAATATTGAAATGCACTTATATAGCATTGTAATTCATATTTTTCTAACATAAGATTAAAGTTGTATCTGGTAGGTACAAGTTATATTTTGATGATGGGGGGAACCCAATATTTTTTTATTGAATTAAGTGTACAAGATACCTTTGAATCATCAATTAAAAAGAAGTTAAAAACTATTGTGAATTTGTCTCCAGTTTGTACAATTGATTCTACTGAGAAAACTCTGGCAAGTAACTCAGTAGTTACTCTTTACAATTTCCAATGATTTTACAAACATGTTAACTTGGAACTTAGTCCATATATTTTTGTCCTTTAGATTGATTGTCAAATGAACATATTCTTATATTTTAATTTTACTTCCAGCCATCATCAACATCGCAGCAAACAAGACATGTGACACATGATATACCTGTAGTAGTGATACCAAGGAAAATGTGGTCAGAATTCCAAGAACCGAAAACACAGCAACCAGATGTTAGTTTCATAAGTATTTTAGATTTCTGTGACAACCTATCTCAGTACTAGTATTTTTTGTTGTATCACCCTTTTTAAATCTAGTAAAGATAATGAATCAAATAGATGACATTCTTGTTTAAAGTTCTTTAAAAGCTGATTCAAGATGATGAAATATATATTTGACAACCCATTTGGTGTCATTGGTTGAGAAGTCACCTCTAACACCAAGGGTTCAGGGTTATCCACGAGTAGTACCAACATTGTGTGCATGACCATGTCTGTTTTTATTAATTGGGGTGTTTTCTATGTATAACATGTACATATGTAGTTACAAAAAAAGTATTTATATTTATATATATTACAGGCTAATTCTTAGTTTAGAGCCAGATGGCGCTGTGTGAATATCAGTGTTTATTAATTTATTATTCTTTATCTTCTGGAAAGCAAACAAGCATTCTTGGTCAAGTAGCCAACATCTAAACCATGAAACTACATGGTCTAATCTCACTAAATATCTACTGACATACACACTGCCTTAATATAGGCAAGTAGTACTAAAGTCCTTTTTCTTTAGAAACTGTATTCAACCTCTATATTCAATCTATCGCAGTCCACTGTTGGACATTGGTCTCCCCCATTTTGCGCCAGATATCCCGGTCCCCGCTTTTCTCATCCAGCCTCCACCAGCGATCTTCCGCAAGTCCTCGGTCCCTCAGTCCGGCCCACTGCCACTTCAACTTGCTGATCCGGCGGTTTATGTCGGTAACTTTAGTTCTCTTACGGATTAAATCATTTCTGATCTTATCCCTAAGAGAGACACCGAACATAGCTCGCTCCAGAAACTAAAGAATGGATAAACATACGTTATTTGTAAATTCATACAGATATCAATAGAGTTGCCACCGTTGAAGCAATTGCGCACAACTATAGATAGAATGAGGACAATGGCGTCGGAGGTTGTGATTAGAGCGTCAGCTGAGGGCAGGCTCACGCTACAGATCAAAACTGACATGGCGAAGGTGTCTACGAGATTTAAGGAGTTGCATGTGGAATCGTTTGGAGGTAGGTTGTTTGCAATTAAATGACCTTTTTTTTATTGAAATTTGTGTGCGTTTGACTGCCTGATGGAAAGTGACGATGCAGTCTAAGATGTATCACGCAAACCCAAATGCTATTGACTCTTGCCTTGAAAACCCTAAATTGTATGTATCGAGAAACACAGACGAAGGAAGGTATCCCACTGCCTTGCAGTTTGGATGATCAAAGAAGAACCAAACTTTTTGGTACGAATGGGACTTGTTGACCTAAAGTCAACTACTTCGACTACTATAAGGGCCAGATTGATCATTAGACTTCTCATTTACTAGGGGCCAGGTTAGAAAAATCATAAAGATGTGGGTATTGCATAAACATGAACAGTTGTGATCAGGGGCCGATCGTTAATTTGTGGGGCCCTGGGCTGAAACTACTGTGGGGCCTATCAACTACAGTCACGTCACAAAACTTTTACTTAAATTTACGCATGTATTAATTGTACAAAAGGCGACCTTATTGCGATGGTAGCCATCTCTATCAGGTAACCTTTGAATAAGAGAGAAACCAAATCACCTAGTGTTTTAAGCGAGTATTGGGGCCCCTTTTAATCTCGGAGCTCTGGCTGCAGCCAAAGTAGCTCTTAGGTAGATCCAACCTGGTTGTGGTCATGTTAAATTATTCCTAAGACGTAATTCATAACTAACTTTGGTTGATGGTTATTTTTAATGCTTAGGCTTTTAGATAGCAAAATAACTATAATTGGAAGGCAATGTGAATATTAAACATTATATTTCAGGACCAATTGAGCATTCAGACTCAGAAACTGAGTCTCAAGTAAACGAAGATATGTCGAGAGTTTGTTACTGCAGAGTGGATACCAAAAAACTATCCGTATTTCTAAGTGCCGACCAAATTTCTCATAACAGAACAGTTTGCAGAATAATACATAAGAAACTTGTGATACTGTGCTTGCAAACAGAGGAGAATGTCAAATTGCAATGTTTTATTACTGGAATTATTTATTAAAATATTGGAAATTTATTTATTCTTAAGTGTTGAACATATTTATTTTGTTTTAATAAAAGTGACCCACTATTTTTTCATGATATATTATATTTGCATTTGCTGTAGGTTATTTATTCAGTGACTGTGATAAGATTAATGTTAACAAAGTCAATAAAAAACTTTGAAAATACATTCGTTTATTTTTTACCATCAATGTTTTTTATGACAATTTTCATACAATTATTTCCATAAACATTCAGTATTTTTGTATTATCAAAGACCAAGGTTTATTTTTATCTTACTAAATGAGAATAGGATTTTAACAATAAGCAGCACTGATTTTTACTATCGTAACTGCTTTTCAACTGGCTTTACTAGTTACAATGACCATAACAGTTCATATATGCAAGTCTATTAAAATTTTCAATAAACTAATGAATTTAATAAACTAGGAACAATGAAGTTCAAATACAATCAGTGTAATTACAGTACTGTCGATAATGAAAAATTTTCGACAGCATAAGGATTATGTATTTCAACGACAAACACCTTGGGTATATACAACACTTCACTATCACTTCACAAACTAACTAATCATTATACGTAAGTTGGAAAGATCTTTCGTTATCCTCGCCGCAGTGTGTCGTGTGTGGCCTTCAACTGATCCAGTTTATTCGATATCTGGGCTATTCGAGTTGTCAACCCATTGCATAGACATGTGAGCGTTCAAGATTCGCCCGATTTGTACAATCTGAAAACGAAAACATTGTATATATAAAATTAGCTGTTCCCGCGGTATTACCTAACGCGGTCAACCGTAGTAAAACTATCTAAAATCGTTTCGATAAGTCACGCGACGAGCGCTTAAACATTGCTTTATATTCTTTAAAATATAACGTATTGTCTGAAAAAAAGTAGCCTGTTTTCTTACTACATTAGCTACCTATCAAAAGAAGTCTGGTCCAAATCCATCCAGCCTTTTCAGAGATTTCAGATCAAACAGACAAATGTTTAAAAAAAA